>JAYRBW010065351.1:0-28878 GCA_036023295.1 Invenusta paracnida | reverse complement strand
CACAATCATGGTAGGGTCTTGCTGGGACTCTCTGTCCATGATGTTGGAGTTACAAATGGCTTTCAACCCCACGTCCAGTGCTGCTAGTTCTGCCGCAAAGGACGAGGCCATAATCCCCGCCGGGGCGATTTCTTTGAGGATTGGATCATCCCTGCCTCTGGTGTAAACATTAGCGGCTCCTGCCCCCACTTCCTTGACGACCGACCCATCGGACCACATTTCGACCTCTTTTGGGCCTCTCGCCTGTAGAGTTGCGATGGATACTTGCTTTCGATTAGCCGCATTCTCGACTGTGTTCTCCCTTTTGATATTTTCCAGCATATTCGGGAAGAAATGTATGTTGTCTGTGTTGTTGTTGGTCCATGGAGGGAATGGGCTGAATGTAAGGATGCTGTCTCGTTTGTAAGTACCTAGGTTGGGGTGCACCATGTCCAGAACTTTCATGGCCTTGTCTCTCCAGGTAGTGGTACGGTGGAGTCGTCTTCTCGGGATGTTGTGTAATGTCAGCTCATTGATAGGGTCTCCCTGTGGCATTCTGTACATGCGCTCTAGGCGTTTGGCCGCCATCGTTTTGAATCTGCAGGCTAGAGGGACGAGATCAGCTTCCAGTAGGAGCGATTCGATGTTCGAATTCTTGACGCAGCCTGTTATAATACGGGCTGCCATATTCTGAGTAACTTCCAGTTTTTTAAGGTTTGAGTCGCATATAATGGTGCCCCACACATCAGCCCCGTACTCCATGCAGCTTCTGATATACCCCACATACAATCTTCTGAGGCAGTCTGCGCTGCAACCCCAAGTCGTGCCGGCAAGTTTGCTGAGTTGATTGCATCTTCTATTGGCCTCCAGGGCAACTTTCCTGACTTGCTTGGCGAAGGTTAGTAATTTGTCCAGTACGATACCCAGGAGCCTGACCTCTTCCTTGTAAACAACGTTAACGCCTTCTATCTTCAATACTGGTCTTTTGTCCGCTGCGGAGTCACCACTCCAGTTAGAGAAGAGGATAGCTTCGCATTTTGTCGGTGCTAGTTGCATGTTGTAATTCTGGCACCAGGTGACAACGGCGTCAATACCCCTTTGAATGAACTTCGCTGCTATTTTGGGGTCCACATTTGTGCTCCACATCGTTAAGTCATCGGCAAATAAACCATACTTCAACTCCTCAATCTTGTCAAGTTCTAGGGCGAGGTCGTTAATATAGCATATGAATAGGACCGGTCCTGTGACGGAACCCTGGGGTACCCCGGCAGAATATTTCTTGGCCTTGCTCAGTGTCTTGCCAACTTTGCAAACGGCTCTCCTATCGCTTAGGAATGCGTGGAACCAGCTACCTTGGATCTACCTTGTCGTAGGCGCGTGCGAAATCGAAGGCCACTAGAATGAATGTTTTGTATGATGCACCATTCTTCTTTGGGTCTTCTTTTATCAAACTCGATATATTACGTGAGGCAGCACGCCGTCACTTCATCAGGGAAGCACAATATAGTTGAAAATAGGCCAGCTATATACAAAACAATTATTACATAATAATGATTGAGTAATATATACTAAGAAAGGGTATTAGAAGCGCGAGCGAGAAAAAATGGAGATTACGTAATAAAGTAATTAAGAACATAGAAATTAATCAATACATAAGACATAGCAATACAATATGAATTTATTTAAGAAAAAAATCAACACTGTCCATCGGGTCGATTTTAAGTCTGCCAAAGTACTCAAATATGAATCAGGGGCGATACTAAATTTTTATCGAAGAACCAATTTAAAGGCTTGGTTTATTACTCGATAAGATCACTCAATGAACAGGAATACTGACTTTTCATCTCCGGCGGTTTATAGAAATATTTCTCGTTTTTAATTTTGATGTCCAAATTCTTTTAGTTTTTTCATACAATTGTGTATATTGTGTATATTTTATAGTTTTAATTTATTCTTGATTTTATTTTTATATTTTTCTGCTTTTAATAATTTTTTCTGAAATAGCTTCATATTGTATTGCTATGTCTCATGTATTGATTAATTTCTATGTTCTTATTTATCTTATTACGTAACCTACTTTTATTCTCGCTCGTACTTCTAATACCCTTTCTAAGCAAATTTTACTCAATCATTATTATGTAATAACTGTTTTGTATATAGTCGGCCTATTTTCAACTGTATTTCACTCCCCTAATGAGTGACGGCGTGCTGCCTCACGAAATTTATCGGGTTTTACTATATTTTTATATTATAGTTTTACTTACCGCAGATCAAGACTTTTTTATACTTATTTTATTGGGTACACATTTATTGTTATTTTTAATAAAAAAATTCTTTGAACTTTTACATTCCTGAATAAATTTGAAATATTTATAACAATTATGACTAAATATGAAAATGTAAATTTTATTTTTTCATTGCTTCGTTTTTATAATTTGAAATATAATGTTTTGCACAAGTTTTAATCAAAATAATATATTTAAAAAATTAAAAGTTGTATAAATAACATATTTTCATGCCTTACTCCGCTTAAAATTTTAATCTAAATATTAATTGCGATCTCGCTTTGCCGAGATATATATTATAAAACTCATTTAACTAGTCACTATAAATTTAAACTTAAAATTGATACTTAACTTAATGCAGTAGCGTTGACCTTCGTGCTTGAACTCGGGAGTGTAATTTACAATTTTAACAGTAACATTCATTCTTATTCTGCTAAGTATATAGCTGGTATATATTTACAAAGCTAGATTACAATTTATTCTTATATTATAACTGTAAACGAGATAATCCATGATAAATAATTAATATAAATATCATACGAGTATTGTGATATATTATTCAGCTCCTACTTTACTTTATGTTAATCGATACTTTCTTAGCTAGTTGTTACATAACTCTTTTTATCGTTCTGTTATACTAATTGGTCTTACGTAATACATTTCTGCTTAGTTTTCTGTCTACTATAATATATACATTTTTCAGAATTCCTTCCACGCTTATACAATTTTTATCAGCCAATAAAAAGTTGCGTAAATTATGACGCTTCATTTTCTAAATTTAGCAACTGCAATTCGTTTGAAATTATTTACAATTTGAGCGAGAAATCCTATATTATACTGTGAATCCGTTCTCTGGTTATAACTGCTTCCTAGTTTCAAGTTAATAAAAGTCTACTTTTGCTTAGTCTCTAATTTGTGTTTTAACTTAGGTTACCACACAATATCATAGCATATTAAAAATGGCATAATCTCAATGTACATATATATGTGTTGCAAGCTAGTAATATACTTTAGTAGTGTAATAATACAATCTTAAATCTAAAGTTCTTAAGAAGAGCTGTAGTAAAGTGGCTTGTACTGCCACCTCCAAATCCGAAGTTAGCAAGTTCGAAACCAGGTATGTACTTTTGACTTGGACAAACTTATTTGCGCTGCAGCATTTAGCTAATTATAATCGATTGATTAGCTTAAACTTATGGGGATTAATTAATTAACACTAAAGTTTGAATGCGAAAACTGTCCTAACTAACTTAGGAGATCCTCAAGACCGGGTGCTTCTAATTTTTAGAAGTGTTTCGCAATGGTTAAATAACTTAGTTTGGACGGTTTTCGCATTCCATCTTTAGTTATTTAATTTATAATAATTAATTCTGATATCTCGGCAAAGCGAGATCGCAATTTACTTTTATGATATAAATATAAACAGGGTAAACCACAATATACAAAATAATAACTATTACGTTATATTAAAACGAGCATACACTCAATATGTGTGTATATAACTATTGAAATTTATTCGCGATTTACTCTTATGTTGCAGAGTAAGATAAACTATATTTATATCTTATAGTTTACTGTTTATATAAATTTCGGTTGTTTGAAAACTCCTTTTCAGTTTGATAGGAATATTCTTAAAGTTTTAATAGTCTTGAGTAGTCTTCATTACATTTAAAGATTAAATATCATGTTGTGAATAGAAAGATTTAATATCAATCTTTGAAGTTAAATAATTTATGTGGTGTAGTTGTCTCTTTAAAATTTGATATATATATGTTAGAATAACAAAATATGAAGATTATCATTTTACCAGTACCCATATTCAGTATCACATTAATTGATGGACAATATATACGTTGATTAACCTAGAAAACGATTACCCTCACGACTGGATAAATATCACTTATTATCTAATAGATTTAACTCATAAATTAAGTGTAAATACATTTGACGGACAGACACGTTTGTGTAATAACGCTTAAATATGTTAGTTTATGTGACAATTGTTATTGTGTATCAGATACTATTATTGTGCTCATTGTGATAAATTTGTTAATATGATAATATGATTATGAGACTGACGAAATTTGTCAGAATTATATGCTTTGTTTTAAAGTTTGTTACACAGAATAATAATCCTGAATGTATTTACAATAGAGGTCCCCTTCGTTCAGTTGAGCGTGTGAATGTACATAGGCTTCCAGGCGACGATATTTTCCACATCATACCTGGTAGTAAGTACGTTTACCAATGTAGGAGATACCTTTTATATTTGACTGGGTGAGTGGTTATCTTTTTTGCCGCAGTTGTTGTTATTCGTTGACCATCTTTCTTTCACTTAAACCACCTCCAATACGATAGGCCCTTAAACGGTTTCGATGGGTCACTTAATCCGCGGAGTCTCAATTGCATCCTCTCTTTAACCTCTGCCTGGCACTCCATCACATGTTCCATGCTCTCCTCTTCTTCCTCACATCTGCGGCACTTTGCTTCTTCGTCCAGCCCTATTCTCTTTATGTACGCCTTCAACTCCAGAGAATGTCAAGCATTGTTCTTACAATGCTGCAGTAATTGTATTTGTTACTAACCATGTTGTTTCCTTTTAAACGCTTGCCTTCACTTCGCATGCCATTCAGCGGAGTTGCCGGTATTGCGACTTGTTGTTTTGGTGTTGGTCCAGTTCGATATTAGTGACTGTGAGATTGCTGCCTTAGCTGAACAGTAATCTATATAGGAAGATTTATTTATTCTAGTCTTTTTCCTGCTTTGACCATAACGTCCATCGCCTCATTACCGGTGATACCACATGCACAAGTATCCACTATAGAGTGTCGTGTGGATGCCTTTTTCAGAACGAATGAGCAGGTTCTTATGACCAGGGCCTATCTCATGGCGTGGTTCTTAATCTAGCTTGAGAGTATGTGTAGTCAGGTAAGTCATTTGTAAATATCATAAATAATTAAGGCGATGACACAGATCATTGAAGGAGACGTTCTTAAAAATTTCTCTCTACAGATTTTTGCTCTGTAAGGTATCTTTGCTATTCTGCTATTCTATTGCAAAGGAACGACTTTATTCAGTGTTGATGTAACAGATTGAAATTTTGAAGTTGGGAATTTTGTGATAAAGTCCGGTGCGTCATACCATATCAAGCTCACAGGTAAAGTCGATCAGAGGTATTATGGTCTTGAGAGATGGCTTTTTCTTCTGGAAATCATCTACCACTCTTTCATAATTGTGGCTAGTTGACTAGAGAAAACTACACGTAATCTTGTCTTCCAGGGGCAGAGGAAGCCTTTTATCTCGAAAGCGATGTTTTATCAGAGCTTCTGTCACTTTGCTAACACAAGATATTAGTGAGTTAGATCTATAGAAAGTGTGTCCAGAGTTTTTTTCGGCTTGTGAATGGGGTTGATATATTCACAGGTTGTAGAACATTTAAATATATGAAAAATATGAACATTTAAAAATTTCCTATTCCCATGACAATAATGAGTAAAATTATTCCCATGTAGTAATCGCTAAAAATTTATAGTCACATGTTTATTTTCTATATGTATTAGGGGGTTATTCCTGTGCTTTTTAATGTAAGAAAGTTTTTCTCTTTTAATTCACTTTAGGTCTTGGATATTCTTTGGAGTGATCCTAAACCTCAGAGCGGTTGTCACCCTAATACCTTTCGTGGGGGAGGCAGCTACTTTGGACCGGATGTAACAAGGCACTTTTTAGAGAAGAATCGGTTCACGCTTCTAATTCGGTCACACGAATGCAAGATAGACGGCTTTGAATACTGCCACGATGAACAGGTAAAACATGTTTTTTTGCTATTTAGAGTCCAATCTATTATTTTTTCGGTTCAATTTTCCATATTAAACGTGAAGTTTTCATCAACCACTCAATCTCAAAAGAGTGTTAATGTCAAAATGCTAATTAAAAATATGGCTTAATTCTTAATAAGTGTATGAGCATCAAAATATGGTATAAACGCTTCAAAATTAAAGATATAGACTTGGCATAGGTATATACAAAATATTTATTTATTTAAGTTTAGAAATTCTTTATTAAATAAACACAACTGCGTTATATGTAATTATTATTATTTTCCTTACAGGAATGTGGTACAAGCAGTTCGTAATTTATTGTCTCACATAGTAGCGGAAGAAATTGGTTTAGATTCATAGATATATTAGATTTTGTTTTTGGATTTTAGGATTGATGTTACTTATTTACCCATTTTTTGGTTTTATAGCTGCTTACCTTATTTTACCGTTACCAAAACTAAAACCAGGCATGTGTTGTTCTGTGTAAAACTATAATCTTAATATATAACATTTTATCCAAATCTATGAAAATTAAGAGGCAGTAATGTTACTCAATAAGCATACAAATCTAGTTGGCCTGTTAACCCAAGCTATCTATTTGGCATGTTTTGTAAAATTATTAAACGTTTTTTTTCTTGTTAGGTGTTGACAATATTCTCAGCCTCCAACTACTACGAAGAAGGCAGCAACCGAGGAGCCTATATCAAACTGGACGCTGATCTCAACAGACACATCGTCCAGTATGTCGCCTCGAAAGGCCACCAAGAGAAGACTGCAACCTTCACACAAAGGTAACATGATCGACGATATTTTGTTATTATTTTATTGTTTACTATAACAAAATAAACCTTTTGCTAATGGCTCAATTTAAAATATGTTATGTATATTGTTTTATGAATTATATTAAAGTTTAATGTTTTCAACTCATTTTTCTTAAATTAAGAATTTTGAAAATTTACTTTTTACTTTTATGCCACAGTTTTTAGTTATACTATTATTTGACAAATTTGTGTTTTATATTGTTTTTATTATCATAATATTATTAAATTGGTAGGCATGCTATGACTTTTTGATAATTATTTCTTCTTTGTTATTTCATGGGTACTTTAAATTATAGTTCTCAGTTTCAAACTTATTTTTTTATTTATGTTTATTGCATAAAACACACACTATCCATTTTTAAATAAAATATTTTAATTTAGATTAACTGTGTGGATGTATCTACACAAAATATTTATTTTAATGTTTGCTTTTTCACGATTGTTTATGCTGCATAACACGTCACATCTACATATTTACAATACTATTTCTCGCAACCCGTAACACTAATTCAAAATATGTTATATCTTTATGTACACTACCCACAAAAGTGGCAATGACTTCATTGCAACATATAATTTTGCACAGGCCATTTGCATAATAATTATTGCATTGCTCGGTATATTACAACTCGAGACAAAAATGTTTCTTATGAATAAATCATTGGAAATGGCATTTTGTTAACCTGCAATTATTCATTCGAGTTGTTTTTTGAATACTAAGTTTGCCATTTGTTTTAGCGCGTAATGTATAACTGTATTTGAATAGGAACTTTGTTTTGATTTCATTGTATTGTAATGTGTATTGTGAAGGAAATTGTAGCCTTACAATCCAAAGCTACAGCACCAATATTCTTGTATATTTCAAATGTAGAACTATTGTTGCTATGCCACCTCTGTTACAGCCTTGTTGCCGATCGATCAGCGTAAGGCTTCTTTCTTTCTTTCTTTCTTTCTTTCTCTCTCTCTCTCTATCTTATCTGATCGTTTTCGAGTTGTCAACAGTTTTAATTGTATCTATAGTTACAACTCTGATCATGCGCACACTTAATTTTATTAAATGAAATTGTTTTCGTTGTTTATTAGATCATCTAATTAAATTGTTCTATATTTCTATACTTTCTTCACTAAGCACCAAAATTAATGGCAACATTTAATACTCGTAACAGCATAATCTTTTACTGCTATTCACAGATGATTTTACTTTATATGTAGATGATTAATACAATATGATGCCCTGTACACACGTTTAAACTAGCTTGAGGCATATTATTATGAAAACAAAAAATACTTCGATGAATCGATAGCTCTAATCGTTTTATTGACTTGTTCTCTGGTGGTGGATTTAATTGATTTATACAACTATTATAAAGTCAATAAATATATCATTTATTTATTACGATACATGTTTCACTGTATAGCAAACAGCATCATCAGGCAACCAGAATTAGCGAGACTAAACATAGGTGTATTAATACAAAATATAACTTAGTAAATCTTGTGAATAAAGATAAGAAATTAATTATTGTTCTGAAACATAAGAGGGGTCAGAATTAAACCAATTACGATTAAGACTAGGGTTAAAAAAGTTCATGCAAAGATTCTTAACAGATAAATCTAATTTAAATTTGCGGTATCTAAAATAGAAAAATGATTAAGTGTACAAATGTATCTTTTAATGTAATATTATTAAATGAAATGCTCGGTTTTTTAATGGCAACATTAATGAACTTTATTGCATAATATATATATAGAAATTAGGTAAAAACTAATAAGTACAGCTTTGATGAAGACTTTGAAAAAATGAATATTTGTTTATTACAGAAAAAATATCGAAGTCATACTTCGTTATCAAGATAGTACGTCAATATTTTAATATACACTTAATACAGAAAAGTTTCAACTATTCGTTGAAACTATTTCATCTTCAGAATTCGAAAAGAATGCTGTCTTACGAGTACCTAATTTATATTTTAATATATAATTACTTACCATTAAAATTCTACTAACTTTAAAAATAAAAAAAATTCTGTTACTAAATTTTTAAAGAAATAATGAGCGCTTTTGAGTTTGTAAAAATAGTTAATTTGAAAACTCGAAGATGGTCTTTATTATTCGTTCTATGTTATCCAATAGGAATATGTCCATATACTTAGATTTAGTGGCAGTTTTAGACTACCGTATTTAAATAGGCTATTATAATTGGCTGGCACTATTTGACGTGTCGTGCGTGCACAATGTGTCGAGCTTTTTATCGAGAACACCACCAAATAATTGATTAAAAATACAATTTTGTATATAAAGAATTTTCGACCATATAAATTGCCTATGAAATATGAAGAATAAGAGAGATCTGATCTATACGCTTATATGTATATACATTTTAGCGATTTGATAATGTTTTACATAAATGCTTTCAGAATGATTTATTTCTAAAAGGATACATTTATTGTTATAATAAACAATACAATTATTTGGAATACAGAATATTCGATTAATATCAGTAAAATAAATCATACCCACTAATTGTTAATGAAAAATATATATTATGAATATATACATATTCTATGTCTATGATAAAACCCAAATGAATCGATTTGGAAGAAATTAAAACCGATTTTTCAGTCTGCAATTACTCAATTTTTTTTATAGATTAATTCACCTGTTTGATTTACATTATTGATATGTATCTATTTCAATTATCACTGGTGATATTACGGGTGATATTAGTACTCTTCTGTTCCTCTTGCTACTTTATATAAGCTGAATGTCACCAAACTGAAAGTTTAACACGTGATTGCATATTTTGTCTGTGTATTATTCAATTATTAAAATATAAAGAATACATATAAGTTAAGTTTAGTTTTAGCGCATGTAGTTAAGAATAATTATGCAAGCAATTTACTAAGCGAGTTTTTTTTTAATTATAATTTATAAATGAAGGGTTACAAAAATTATTTATGAGAAAATTCAAACCAAATACTACATTATTCCGTTCAAATACATTGTTACTTTCTAGAATTATTGTATTTTAATTTAATTTAATATGTAAATGTTAAACGTAATATGTATATTTAAGGAAATAAGATAGCGAGTTAACAATGCAATAATGATTCCAAGAAACAAATAAATATTTTATGTGAACAGCATAATTATAATTATAATTATTTCTATGTTTAATTATGCCATTTATTCGTGTCAGCCGACAAAACCGGTTTAAATATTTGAAATATAGTCAAAGACATTTACTCGTATGAAGTTAATTAGAGCGTATAAATAATTCGTGTCTGTTTATTCACGTCATGATTTTATTTGGAAAAGGTTTAACTACTAATTTGTTGACGATTTCCCCAGCCAATATTTTTAAGAGAAAAAATTGTTAAATAATAATGATTGTATTTATGGAAAATTACAATTCTAACACGATATGTGTGAACTTTTATAAATATATTTTAGAAAGGAAAAATATGTAATCTTTCATTGTAGTGCTAGTTTTTCATGGTTAATGTTATTTTATGTAACTTATATGAATTACTGCTATTTCTTAGTTTTTATGTATCTAGAGGAACTACTCTATTTAATTTAGAAAAAATTGTTATATTATCTATTTATGTTAGTATAGAAATATATTTTATATGATTAAGAAATTGTAAATTTTCCTTAAAAGGTTGATTAATATTGATTAAATTTAGAAATTTAGAAATTGTTTTATTATATAGTTTAATTTTTATTTACTTTTTATCACATTTTTGTGATGTATATACAATGTTCAGTATTAATTAAAAGTAATATTTTACTAATTTTAAATTAATTAAAATATTACGAAATAACAATAAACTATAAATATTTATTAAATTTAATATGTAAGATATAACATACGTTATAACTTTTCGATCCTATTTAGAATAGTATTAAATACATTAAAAATCGGCCAAGTTATATTATTACTTATAGTGTTTATTTATGCAATGTTGCTACTTATCTGTCAGTGAGAATCCGTGAGGATATTTAAATTTTTTTCTTACATAAATTTAAATTTCAGAGCAGAATAATTAGTAATTATTCTAACTGTCATATTTATAACATTTTAAAATGAATCGCCACTCTTATATTGTTAATATGTGTATAATATCAATATGTGGTAATGTTATGTTGATATATTGATATATTGCTTCGAGTGGCTAGCTAGGTCTAAAAATGTCTTTGGTAGTACTATAAGCTTAATTTTAGGGTTGTTTTATAGGGCCTGTCTGTACTGTAAAATTGTTTTACTACTGAATCCGTTTCTCAAAATTCTGTCAACCAGATAGTCCAGATAATTATGTCGTACATATAGATTGACTAGTAACACCTAAAGAGGTCTTGAAAGCGTAAGAAATCGAAAGATATAAAAGTAGGCTTTTCAGCATGTCAGGATAAACTCACATATATTATACTATATTGGTATTATATTATCTGCCTGTTATGCAGTTTATTATACAATTCTATTATTATTTCGACTATAATTAGTTATACAAATAAGCAGCTCAAAACCTTAGTAATATACGTTACTTGTCAAGATAACGATTCTATATTTGGATGTTAGTGCGTGGACATTTTTTATTTGTATAATTAAAAAGTTGTTTCTTTTTAGTCTTTTTTCTTTTTGAATTCTTGAATGGATTCCCGTGTATTTATACTGAATTTTGAGAACGTATAATTTCACTAATTAAACATTTGAATATTATATGTAAATCACAAGTAAATGTTTTTTTAAATCATTAAGCAATTCTTTGATTTAAATAAATTGGTACATATACAAGGTGATCTAACTCTTCTCTGCGATTATTTATGAATAAAATTATGAAAGAAAAAGTTTGATACAGCGTAATGAATTTTTATATTTTACATATTTTACTCAAACAGGCATTTAATCGTTATCGTACAATATTACATTATATTTTATTATGGAGTAAAAAGTATTTATAATTTATTATGTTTTCGTTTATTTATTAAAAATAAACAGAATTATTATATATGTGAATTGCTTATTAAATGAATACACTTTTATTATTAAGCTTATATTGTAATAGATTATTATACATTACATATGTATATTATTAGTTTGTTATGTAAATATCACTTTGTCGTGAATTATATGATCATCATAAATTCTTCTGTTTATGTGTTAACTTTAAAATTTATAACACTTGTAGTATCATTAAAATTTATTTACAACTATTTTTGTAAGTAAAATATTGCAAAAAATCATAATATATTTTAATATTTAAAAGAATTATAGTTAATACGAGCTGCGTTTTAATTTAATTTAAAATGTTATAAATATCTTTGTTTCTAATAATTGAGATGTTTCATTAATTACTCAATTTTTTTAAAGTTGCATTTTTATTAGAAAGAATATTTTGTATTTATATAATATTAAACTGTTTTTTAATTTATTTTAGTGTGATTAAAATTTTCCAAATAATTGTTTTGTTAATATTTAGTTAATTATACTTGTTTAAGTTTTAGCAAGTATATTTTAAACGGAACAAACTCTTATTTTATATAATTATTTATTTTCTAGGCACATTAATCCAGTTGCTAACTCCAGAGCGATGATTCTGAAACCATCGCCTTATCGCCTTATCGTGATATATGTATTATATATCAATGATCACTCGTATAGAATAAAATATTTATTTATTTAATTTGGATAATAATTATCAGTTAAATAAAATAAAAACATTTACGTTTATTTACTGAAGATTATTATTATTATCTATAGTAAGATCGTTTATTAAATATTTATATAATGGATTTTTATGCGTGAGTTTTTTTAGTGTTTCTATTGATTTAAGTAAAATTGTCTTAAATTAATTTGTCCTTTCTTTTATATGTTTCTAAGTGTTTATATTTCAATCTGACAATTATATTTGTACTGAAATCTCAGTTTATTTTTTTAACACCTTACACCATAGCACTTATATCATGTAAAATATTTCATTTTATTGTGAAACTATGTTTTTTATTTCTTTCGTTAGTTTAGTACGTCTTACGCACTAAATATATCAAAGCACTATTTCAGTATATATAATTTGTTACTATTAATGTACTTACCATAAATGTATATGTTTAATTATAAACATTTCACACAAGCGTTATTTAACTACACATTTATTTTAATTAAATGACGATTTTTATTAGCAAAAAATTAATAATTAATAATTAATTAATAATAGTAATAAAAAATTGAGTCATTGTTTTCATTTTTATATTACATATTATGTTTACCTATACAGTTATAAATTTGATTAAAATGGAATATTAAAATTCCCAAATATTTTTTAATTACTTAATTATTATACTTTGTAAGTCTTTGTTTAGATTGTAAACAATAAGAAAAAATAGCAGTCAGTCTTTTTTGATTGTCGAGATACTTTTAGTTTGGAAGATTTTTTTAATGTTAATTGTTTTAAGTGGTTATAATTAAACTTTCTTTCGCACAAATAATTGCAGAGTAAATTGTTATTGCTTATCGCTATACTTTTCATTAATAATGTTATTCCATTTTTTTACATACAAAGTACATAAATAGACAGCGTCACATCAATAATGAATGTGTCAAGCACAGCTTGATTAAATCTAACGGACAAGATAAATGTTAGCAATTATATTGTGTTACTTTTTTATATTAAAGTTTGTTGTAGAATATCAACTATAATTATTGACTGAATATAATCGTCAATATGGTTTCCCTGATTAATATTAATGTATATTTTAAAAAGCAATTGCAAATATATACACACATTAAAATAGAATTCATGTACATTTTAGCATTTTTTTATTCTTATTTGTCAAAAATTGAAAATATGAGATCAGTTTTTGATTTAATTTTTCTAGGATTTAGCTCGACTATATTAAATGAATTTTTTCATCATAATATATTCATCTAACTAAGAAAACTTACTTGGCTACTAAAAAGTAAAATTAAAGTTTTATCTAAAAAATTACACACATATTTTTACAGTGTTATATAAAATGTTTGATAATAATTGCTCTCTTTCATTACTCGATTATTTTGTTTTCGTTTTGTTAAAATGAAACATATATTTTAGCTTAAGTGATTTATATTAGTATAACTGATTGAAAATATATTATCATAATTGAATAATGTAGTTTAGTTTGTTTGTCGTTTTTCCTTGTTTTTACTGTAAGATAAAAGAATTTCAAATATATATATTCTGGTAAATATCGCTCAGATATAGTGTATTTGATTTATGCATTTTTTACCTATTTAACTTAAATTAAATTTCTACAAAGGCAGATTTTTTTAGTGTTATACATATGTTTAAAATGTATAAAGTTGTTTTGATTTAATAATTATAACAAAAAATCTACTGATTATTCCTCCATATTTCTGTTTTCATTTTATAAATATTCATCAAAACAGGTTATATAATAAACATAAACATAATTTATGTGTTCTAGACAAAATAAAGATTTTAAATGAGAAATGTGTAGTTTTATGTTTAATTAACATTTTGTAGTTTAGCTAATACACTTCTTTAATTGAACTTAGATTTTAACTTTAATTTATTTATTTGTAATGAACGTAAACTGTATTTAATGTTATTAAACCAAATACATAAACACTTAATAAATATATACCTATAGGTATATACTTTCAATCAATAAAATCTCCATCGCCAAAGTTTTCTAAAAACATCTAATTTTTAAACAAGTATACTACTGTATTGAAGAAAGGTATTTTAGTCTTCGGATTCCGAATGCTTTTAATACGACATTCAAACGAACAACGTTTTGCCCGTGGGTTTTATCAAGTTTAACTGTGAGTGTAAGTGATTAAATTGCTAAATATATACATATATAAAGTATCATATAAATTTAGAGTATTATATAACTTCGATAATCTAGAGTATTATTGTATGTAATAATAATAAGTAATAAGTAAATCAGAGTATTAGAACAGTCAAACAACATAAAAAGCTAAACCCAATCCTTAATGGATTAGACCATAAAGATTTCATAACCATAGTATTAAGACTTGCTCTGAACAATGATTTCATCTTATTTAAACAAGGTTACCAACAGATTGAAAACCTACTCTATAGAACCACAATTAGCTATTATCTATATTATACGTATTTCATCGAAACAAAAATTATTTTGTTATCTTCTGGAAAGGCAACACCACAGCAGAAGATATTCTAGTAGCAGCTAACAACCAGTCACAATATAAAATTTATGATGAAAAAACCGAGAGAAGGAAAGCTGTAGTTTCTCTACTGTGAAGTTAGTCTCTCTCTAATGGCAATTTTTTCACTAAACTATACAGCAAAGAAATTCACAGTGGCGTCATCTTCCCCTGGACTCACTCAGCCATGTAAATCTAAAAGAGGAATTTTCTTATTATTCCTATCTTATCCCTATTAAACAAATTATTGTTAGAACCTGCAAACAGTGTGATAAACCAAACAAATTTCACTAGAAAAACCTAGTCTACGAGATCAAATGCTTCATGTTCAACCTTAATTTCTATTGGTGAAACATGCAGAACTATCCGTATTCGTATTATAGAAAACTTAGCGGGAAACTTTCCCTCACCATTTTTACTCTACACATGGACTATTAGACTACACAGAACAAATCAGTTGGCGTATTATACACAATGGTGTTAGTTCAACCCAAAAAGGAAATTGATTGAAGCAATCTATAATATATAATGAGAGTAGCCTTCAGTTCTCTTATGTGAGGCTGTGCAGGAATGCGCCTGCAGTTTTTCTTACTCTCCCCCACATTGTTAAAAACTGACTTTTGTAATACTCTGAATTACTTATTATTATTATTATTATTTATTACTTAATATTCTAAATTATCTAAAAATACGTAATACTCTATTATATATATATATGATACTACCCATTTATTTAACATTGTTTTTATAGCCACACATACTGTAGTATACATATATTTAGCGACTTGATCACATACTATCACACTATAGTTTAACTTGTTAAAGCCCTAGTGCGAAATGTTTTACTTTTGAATAACTTCAAAACACTTCTGTGTTCTAAGACTAAAAACCGTTTTAGTCTAATTCGGGATACGTGATTATGCCAAATAAATTTTCTATATTTGGAAATAAATGAAGTATACTATTTATTACACTTTTCTTATGTATGTTATATTAATTATAATTATAAAAAAATTCCAATTATAATTTTCCGTGGTTTATCTTTTATTTTAAAATGTATGTTCATATATAAATCTTTATAATATAGATTTTTTCGATGTCGTTGCTGGGGTATGCAATCAAGTTACGGGGATTCTAATTCTTATTGAAATGCTTAGCACAACATTCATGCAAGTTACATTTATTCGTATTTCGAATGACGTTCAGCAGCTAGGATTATCCAAATTATTATGAATCAATTAACCGACCATTCTTTTGAATTAAAATTCATGTGCATTATATCAAAATGCATGATTTGAAATCATAGTGTATAACTGATATTGAACTCATATTTGCTTGACTTGTTTGTATATTTAAATCACTTTTATGTTTTCAGATCTATATAAGTAGCTTTTGATAACATATTTTTTGTGATACATCTTTCACTGCGATATCTTCTGAAACCCTGCAAATATGTTTTTCCTTATTATTTTTTAGGCATATCGCAAATATATTTTATTTACATCTATTCTAATATTAAAACTCTGTCTTGCAAGTATTGCAACATATTTTCCTTTACCTCTGTCCTATATGCTATAAAATTATGTTTTCTCTCTAATTTATGTCTTCAATCGTAACTTATAATTCTGTAAAAGAAAATTGGATATTTCCTTGTTATACAAATTTGTCAGACTTTTTTTTATTGGAAATGGAAATTTACGTAAATAAATATAGACATAAAAGCTCTTTGCAACCAGCTTTAATAATTAATAATGGTCATGTCATTTTTATGTTATTGAAATTGATACAGCAATAATTGACATAAATAATTTAATAATGTAATTTTAAATAAAAAATCATAAATAAAATAGAATACTAATCAATTGAAATACTGGTAATAATAATATATAATATGGTTAATATATCAAATTTTAACTTAATTTTTGCATTAAGTTTGATTAACTCATAAATTGACCGTATAGATATATCTATAAACTAAAAATATTAAAATGTGACTGATTTAATAATATTTGATCGAAAAACGTCGCCTATAATAAATAAGAGACATTTTGAACTGCATACCTTTTTGAGTTTAATTAAGATATGTAAGAGATTTATTATAATTGTTTTTTTAAATATATGTATCTACTATTAATTAAGTATGACTTAATTATAAATAATTTTTTATCAGTTTAAAACTAGTCATTTTTTGTCCACTTGTTCGTAAAAATATAAATGTTGGTAAGTTTAAATTTCTATAATGATAACATGTTTAGGCCTATATAAAAGTTATCGAAATTCTTTATTACGCATAAAGTTCTAAAACATTCAAGGTATATAATTTACTTTTCGTATAAAACAAAGATTTGTTTTAATTTTGCATATAATTTAATTGAAGTTGATTATTATAATATATGACTTGAATTATATATAATGTGTAGGATCGGTTTTATTGAAATATATTATATTTCTGATGTTTCTAAATGATTAAACTTCAAATACACGCCCCTTTTATTAAGCGAAATGTCCTTAGTAACTATAGCGCATTTGAAAAGAATCAAGGTAAACTAAAGAAGGTATCAGTTGTAACAAAATTATGTTTAATTGCAAGAAAAAGTTGTTATAAGATACTGTTTCATTTTTTCCTTAACTATACCTTTCAAGTCCCCCTATTTTTCTAAGTATGCTCCCTCTATTCAACAGTTATCTGTACATATTAAGCGACTATATTAATGATACATTTCTTTCTACTTCTACTAGAGAAATTAATCCGTCTAGAGGGGTTTCCTAGTATCATTCTCGTTTACCGGAGTAAAATAGACGGTTTGCTAGTTAGCACGAATGTTTGTCAAAGCTAATCAACCTTCTACCTAGCCCCCTCTTTGTGTCTGTATAAGAAGAGTAGTTCTCAGAGAAAATTTTTCTTCTGCCAGTATATGGGTTAAGTGAGCCGCGTTGAAAGAAGGTAACTGATACCCCTGGTTTTCAATTTTTGAGGGAGCAACACGCACATTTCATTGAAAAAGATTTTGCATAATAACTATTCCGTGTTTTCTCTCTTCTAGAAATACATATTTCAACTTTCTGAGTGAGGCGATGTTGATAGTATGTTGTATTCGATTGACGCAATTCCGCCTCCTTCCTCACTAGATTCTTTCAGATAACCTGTCAGGTCTACAAGGTCTACATATACTTCATGTGAAAATTTATTATAATTTGTATAATATGTGATGCAATCAAATATATACCTACTTAGAAATTAAAGTTTTTAACCCATCTTCGTACCTCGGTGGGTACACATATATAACTAAGGTATAAATTGTTCATTTCTTTGGAAGTCTTATAGGTATCTCTAGCTATAATTAGCTTGTTTTGTGTTCATTAATATTTATGAATATTCATACATACATAATATGCATCTTATAGGTATAGTATGCCTTGAGATTAATCGTTTTTTCTTCAGGTTCCTTTCTATCATTCGTTGCTTAGCAACTTGGTGATAAATATCGAAATGTAATACGAGTATTTCTACATTAGGTCGATAAAAGGAATAACTCTTCATAAAGTAAATGACTGTGTGCTTCTATTGTAAAGGAGTGTTTACATAGATTGTATATTAATATTTTGCGAGATTGAGAGGCGGGATTCTGTACTTTTCAAGCAAGAAAAACAGATTTTGTAATTTGTTTTAAGCTTGTGGGTGGGAAGGATAGCAAAGAAGATGGGCGCAGATGGTCAAAATACTTAATGTCTTGTGCATCATAAAAGAGTAATTAGTTTTTTTGTCGCACAATTACACAAGCAAATAGTTTATTCTTTTTGTTTTGACTTTCTTAAGCTATGCATCATTTAATTTGTATATACATTAATTTGTAAATTATTTTATTTGAAAGTTGTAAGTAATTTACTTACTTAATTAATTAAAGTGATTAAAGTATCATTTTTTATATTACTTAATTAAAATGGGACAA
Organism: Invenusta paracnida; assembly: GCA_036023295.1. Lineage (NCBI taxonomy): Eukaryota > Metazoa > Platyhelminthes > Proseriata > Coelogynoporidae > Invenusta > Invenusta paracnida. The sequence goes on along the minus strand of JAYRBW010065351.1, from coordinate 9,831 downwards.
ATGCTAATTTATCTTTCGCTCTGCTTCTTTCTGTTAATGGTCTACCTGAACTATATTTGTATTGGTTATCTTTAATAGCTTGTTATTGTAGCATTTAATATTGCAATATATAATGTTGTTGTTATTAATTATATTTGCCGCTTTATTTACAATCAAATATACAATAAATGGGAAGAACATTTTCAATATACTATGTATTAATGTGTATATTTCTTGTTTGCAATGTTTTGTATTATATATATATACATATAACCAATTAAATTATTATTATCATGTATAAAGAATGTTAAACAGGAAGTAATGTAAGTAATAGAAAAATATTTGAAATAGAAAAAATGTTTAAAAAGTAGTAACTATGTTATAAAACTCTTTATCGTGACTTGATTATTAGGTATTACCATCTGCCATTTATTAACTTAACGGATTCACAATTTTAAAGATCGCTCGAGCAATACAAAACAGCTGATAACACCCGCCCCAGGACCAATATTATTTGTGAATAGAAAACTCTACAAACCGATTATTAATAGGGAATTATTGGAATTATTATTCTTTAAGTTTCGAATTTCTTATTATAATTATATGTTGTTGTTTTATCACAGATTTCATAAAAAAGCAATTTTCTGCACTTTTACTTTAGAACGGGTAATGATTGTTCAGTTCGGATTATTAATACAGAGAGCCTTATATAGTCCATCTACCCTTAACATATTTGCTAGTAATGAGTTATAATATAAGTGTATTTACGCTTGTTCGCGAAATATTTATTAGTCATTAATATTTTTAATCTATTAATATTTTTTTGATATTTAAAATCGTCTTTTAATTATTATTATGTAGAATTACAGCAACACGTGCTTATTTTTTAAATATTTTTTGATAAGTAAAATAAATGCAATATATTTTAGGTAAGTCACTTAATAATAAATAGTAATACTAGATAATAGTTTCTAAGTCTTAAATTTGACTTTCTTTACGATTGAAGATTTTAAGGTTTATTCCTGACATTCTATGAACAATCCTTAAGTCACGAATAGTTTATTAAAATATTTAAAGATATTTGTATTTAGAAACCATATGATTTAAATTTAAGGATATGTTTTTAAAGTCATTGTAGAAATGTATATATTTTCTTAAACGATAATCAATTCTAAACTATAAATAATTAGCATTAAAACTTTTAAATAACAAAACAAAATTTTCAATTGTTGATGTTTACGATTCTAATAAGATGTTATTCTTTAAAAGTGTATTTTAGTTTACGAAAATCAATCTTTGATATTTTAACAATAATTAATTTAAAGACAATATTTATTTTTTAAATTGTTCTATTATATAATGTATTTTGTGTGAATTTCGATTTTTATATTTTGTTTTTGTTTAAGGTAGATCGTTTAGTTCCAAATTATATGTGTTTCTTGTCTAGGTATGTTTTTTAAATTTTGTCAAAAAAGTATTGTGTATCTGACATTTTAGATATTGTAGATATTTTTAAATTACTCGATTAATCTATATACAATGTATAAATATATGTACAAAAATATGTATTCAAATATAATAGAATTAATTATAATCATTATTTAGAAACGTTACGAATTCATTTCTTATAATTATTACAAAATTAAGTAACAAAATTTTCGATATTTTACGAATTATTTATGACATTTGTAAGTGTTGTTTAGCAACAACATCATATTACATCTCCCTTTGATGTCACCTGAGTTAACAGATAGTCGTCTGAATATTTATCATTAAAGAATTTGGCCAATCGCTGCATACTCAAATACTAGACTCTTATAGAAATGCTGTTTTTTTATGTTTTGAAATTAGAAAATTAACATAAATTATACATTTTAAAACAAATAAATATAATTTTTTATGCGTACATGATTTTTTAAATTCTCAGTATTTTCACGTATTTGTGAATATACGTGAATATATCTCGCAGATACTAATCTCCAAATGATTCCTCCTTTTATCTTATTCGTTTTATGTTTATACGTGTAGGTGCCATCGTCAGGATACGTAAAACACACATTTTCTTTAGGTTGTCGATTGGTATGTATTTCAGATATATTATATAATATAGATACCTATAGTGCATTGTGCAAGTATAATTCTATATTTTTATGTTGCAATTTCCCTCGAAAATCTATCCCTTGATGCATTTGCCATTATATTGTCATTACATGTTACGTAAAAGACATATTTCGTGGGTTGTTAACAAAAATAATAAAGCTCATAAAGTATTTTTCACTAAATTTATCTATAAATAGTAGGCTTTTCTCTTTTCTTTGGTTTCAAATAATTAAGTACCTACATTTTTTTAAGTTTCTTTTTGCAGACACTGACAGTAGATTATTTTGACAATAGTTTTAATATTCCAAACACGTTATTTTTAGTTGGTTTATTGTAGAAAATTTCAATCTTATTAAAAATGTTTTTATCTGTATACCTACATACAATTATTTACTTTAACCGAAACCAAGTAAAGATTGGGCATGTTAGTACTTTCAGTAAATAATTTAAAGCGATAATCATTTCAAGAAATTAATAAAAAAGAATCAGTAATCAATTTATTTTAAAATTTTGCTTTTGCCTTGATGTTTTTATTTAACGCATTAATTTTTAATTCGCTATGATTTTAACTTGACTCCCGAAGTACATTCAACTTTTTTTAATAAACTTACTAGTAACCAATAATTTACTTTAATCTACGGTGTGAAATTGATTTGACTTGAATTGATATGTAATATCTTTTTTAATGTATTGGTTAATTTTTCAGGGTTAGTCATATTGAAGAATCGGCGATTCGGGACCTTCAAACCAAAATGGTGGCTTCGAAATCGGAGCTTGTTTCTGCATTCAAGACATTTGACACAAGTGATTCGGGTGAGGAACAAGATTTTAAATGTGCCTTTTTAGTTCAAACCAGAATATTGATTTAATTTGTTCTTTTTCAATTAATGATCAGATGTGAAAGTAGTTATACAAATTTGCTTTTAAATTAAAATTGTAATTAGTGATCAGATGCGCCGCTAAGATTTTCCGAAGGAGGTCGTTTTAATGTAAAAGGGCGCCGTTTAAAAAAAATGTCAAGTATATAACGTGAAAACTGTATCATTTTTTGCCTCAGCTATATGGGGTCGTTCGACCCTTCGACCCCCTCCCCCCCCTGACAGAGAGCAGGATAATATATTTTTGTTACTGGAAATTAATGTGTTTTACATTTGTAGATTTTCCCATTCAAATTTGAATAATAGAGCAGAAAAATCTGATACAGGTCATTAAAATCTGAAAATTTTCAATGAATGTATTTGAAAATCAAATTTAGATACTACAAATCCATAATTCATGTCCGCACACTTACTGACAGTGTTATGCAAATATGGATTTAAGTAATTCAAAATCAATTAGTTTTATTCGAATTGCACGTAGTTTAATATTGATAAATTTATATTATTGTAGTCGTATCTTTTAAGAATTACTTAATTTATTAATTAAAATTCCGAACTAATGAAAATTCACGGATTGACATTTAATGTTCAGAAAAATACATAAAACAACACAATTAAAATTAATATTTAACATCCGTTAAATTATAATTCATAAATACAAAACAATCAAAACAAATACAAGAAAGAGTTATGATTATGTGAACTTGTTTCCAAATTGTTTCTAATTGCGTTAATTTGTAGATAAAGATATAATGTTTGCTTCATATGTAATAAGGCTCAAAATATCAGGATATACACGGCCATTGCGTTAATTTGTAAATATAGATATAATGTTTGCTTATATGACATAGATATGTCAACAATGTCTCATTTGAACATTCTACTATGCATTTTTGTTTCAGGCTTTATTGCAATAGCCGAGTGGTGCACAGTGATGGAACAAGTGATGAATTTGGGTCTTCCTTGGCGAACACTTCGTCCACAACTTGCCAAAATCAATAAACAGGGAAAGGTGGAGTACATGTCTTCCTTCGAAATGGTCGCTGTTACTAACAAATACTCCGAGGTGAGAGCAACTTGCCGCTCTAGGTCAAATGTATGATACGGGATAATTCAGATTCATGAATAAATATATAATTACTTTAAGTAAATATTTATTCGCATGTGAAGCTTACTTTTTATTACTTGTATGTGCTATATTCCATAAAAAATCTGCATGTATGTTATGGATTGTTGACATTTTTATTAAAACTGTTAAATACTTGCTAATAAATACAATAGATTAATAAGTACAGTGAAATAAAAAACTTCTTGACAATGACTAAATCATATTAAATGACTCTTGGACAATTAATAGTTTGCAATAATGTTAAATTATTACGCTTGTTTTTACGCTAATATGGTACCTGATTACAGAAGTCACTTTAGATATGTCTCAAATGTTTCAATTTTGAACTTAAATAAAACTGTACCATATTTCAAAAAGTTAAAATTTAAAGCAGTTGCAACATTTTCACCATGAGCAAACCGTGAAAGAAAGATCGAGAGAAAATTTTATCCATCAGAAGATTTCAAAATTCAGCATGTCGTGAGGAATGAAATATATTGTTTAGTTGATGTTATTTATGTGCTTTACTTTCGATTTTATTCAAAAAATGTAAGAGCTGCTCTCAAACTAACCCACTTAAGTAGGAATTTGAAATGTCCTGTTTGTATAACTTAAGATGTATTAAGATTAACCTATATTAACTTATTTTGTGACATTAGTTTATATTTTGAACTAAATGAATTTCAGTACATACTCTTAATTTACGAAAAAGAAGTGCAGATCATTTGACATACCTGGTCATTTCTCGTAATTAATATACATATAGAGATAATTAAGAAATTTAAATCTAAAAATATATTTAGTAGACTGATTTTTATGCTGTCGCATTTTTAGCTAATTATTTAATTTTCTTATATAATGGATAACACATGAATTTAAAATATGTTTTCATTTGAATACAAGACGGGAAAACCAATTTTGATTTTTGTAGTTTTATTTTATTTGTTTTACTGTATGTATATCTATTCATTTTCATTTTTCTTCATATAAATACTGAGCATGTGTTTAGATTAACTGTGTATTTTTATAGAAGATTAAGTATTGATGACAGGCCCATAGCCAACTTTCAAAATGTTTCAACGTTTTGTAAACGTTTTAAAAAATAGGCGCAGGTTAAAACTGATTCTATTTTATGTAAATATTTTTAAATTTAATAAAGTAAAGCGAGAATTTATACTAAATACAAAAAAATAGACTGTGACTGTGTAAAAAATGGATTTTGATAGAATATAAGATGTAAGTACACAATGGAAAGTATGTATGATGCACTGTCATTTAACCAAAACGTACCTAATAGTACATATTATAATAGCTATTCTAAAGCTAGCATATGTGTTTACGTACACAGATTTGTATACATACATTTAGTCAAATATTTTGCAAATTCGTAAGCTGCCAGATGGATTGAAATATCTTAAAATGGCTTCAGGTTGGCTTGACTGTGAATATTTAGCAGAGCCAATCCATTCAAACGTTTTTCATTCATGTACAGTATCTGCACTAGGGGCCATCATGTATTGAAAATATCAGTCAATTTGTAAATATATTTTCAATCATTTTTATAATAGTGGACTAAGATACATATATATTTAACATATGTTGCTATATCTATGGTGATCACGATAATTATGATTAGCAAATTATGCGCTTTTTAAGCTTATTATATATATTAAATGTTTACTAATTTATTTTGTATATGTTTATAATTAATTTTTTTTTTTTTTTTTTTTTATGTAAATTATATTTTTACAACATCAACTAATTATGTTAGTTTTGCTCAAACTCTAACTCTGCCTGTTAATTACTTTTTACTAAACGTTATGTCATTTATCAACTTAATATTAGACATTTGTATAACAATTTTTCTGAATATTTTTTTTTCTTATATTTCAAAACTATTAGTTTTGCATTCATAAAAAATAACTAAAATGTAAGTAATGTATCCTTCTTTTTCTTTTCTTTTCTCAGTTATTAAATCTATTCATTATAATATAACTTTTAAATACCCCTACTTTTCTTCACTCTCTTCTTATTATTCTTATCTTTATTCAATTCATTTTGTCAACATTTACTGATTATTTTCACTTTTTTTCACACATTATGCAGCCACCAGCTATAGCGGAGGTACATAAACACTATACTGTATTTGTATGACCTTTTATGCTTAAATTTATGTTACGATATTTGTACATTGAATTTTAGCTAGAATAGTTTACTTCTCTAAGTGCACTTAAATTTTAGTGCAGTCTTCGTTGTATGTACATATATATATATATATATATATATATATATAGTGTATCTTATTTAATGATATATATTAACGTACGTTTGAGCATTTGCGCCTTAGTTGCGATTACATTTGTGCGCTTTCTGGAGTATTTTGTCACGTTTTGCAGTGCTTCATTAATTTATAGTTATACACAAAATGTTTTATTTTTATAACTGATGTATTCAACATCGTCTTATTTAAAGATTTTTTCTACGCTTTAAAATATTTATTTTACAAAAAAACCTTTAAGCCAGAGTTTTGTTTCGAATATAAAACGTAAATCTTCATTCCAATTTTGTAAAAGTATAATTTCCTTTATGGGAATTTTGCATATGCATTTATATATTGGGTTTTTAACCGGTTCAAGTTAGCTTTTAGTTAAAAATCGATATGAATGTCATGATATTGTACAAATAAATATTAATTCATTTAGGCAATAATGATTGCTATTATATGTATATTTACATTACTGCTTATCACTTTCATATATATGATTAATAAGATCATTTATATAGACATAATTCCAAATTGAGTTTATATGGTAAATCTTTTCAAAGTTACAACAATTGCAATTTTTAAATTATTATTATCTCATTTTCTGAAATAAAAGGGCACATATCGCTCACATAATGTTAATATTTTCTAATATTCAGGTAAATAACTATTATTGGGATATTTGTTTTATATGATCAACTAATACCTCGAACTTTTCTTTCAGAAAAAGATGAAAAATAACACAAAACACGATAATAAATATATAAGAAAGACCTACTTATTTATAATAAGTTTTAGGATTTCTAGCATGTAATAAATATAATATAATCATCTTGATTTCCTGATTTAGAGATAAAATATATCAAATTTCATGTTTTTGATTAAATTCATTTGTGCTAGATGCGCTTTTAAAGCTAAAAACTCCTTTTCCATGTTAGTTCCACATCTGCGATCGATTTTATTCCCTTTTTGCTACTCCTTCATGTTAATATAATCAAACGACGTGATAATATAATCAGCTTCTATAGATTACACGGTTGACACCCAGTATGTTGATCTACGCAGACAGCAGCTCAACTGAAAAGTGATTGAGTTGATTTAAGTTCCTAGTTTGTTTCATGAGAATGTTTTAATTTTCCAGTTATATAGTGTAAGAAGGACGCTGTTATTGTGAATTAATTTCATTATATTAATTTGATTTGGCACGCATATTCGTATATAACGTAATATATATATATATTGGCTACTTGAAGCGATACATTTTTAATTAAATTTATAGTCATGTGATAGTTTGTTTAATTATAAAACATGTTACAAATTTGAGTATATGTCATTTGATGGTCAAGAGTACACGAAGGCTTATGTGTTTCCTGTTTTAAAATACGCACCAGTTTAATTTTTAAACATATCCATTATAGATTATATCTATACGAAGTGCGCTTACAAATATAAACTCGTATTCAAAAAATTTGTTTTAAGTAAAATATATAGCTTATCCTATAAATTTTATTTTGTTATAATTTTAAAATTCTCACTAGAGCTTATATATAAAGCACGTTAATAACAGATACCACAAATAGGTTGACACTATAAGTAAACCGCATTTGAGATTTTTGGAAAATTGCTTTTTCATTTTTAACCAATATACCAATTCTTTTTATATATATACATACATACATATATGTGTGTGTATTACATACACAAATAGACATCTGTTTCTTATTTTTGAGGCAGTTTATGTGTATAATTTCTTGTTCATCACAACTTCTATAATGGACTGGAGTTTTTTAGTGATTGACGTAAGATTGAAAAGAGGTTTTAACGATTTATCAAAATGTTGTATCTAAAATAAATAGTTATAATATTCTGTGCTTCGATCATTAATAACTTGTATATAACTAATTATAGACTGCAGGCATAAAAATTTTATCTTGAAAATTCATGTTAATATATAAACTTATATTTAATCAAACAAAATATATAATATTGTAATGTATAATACACATAAATCTTTAAAATAATAATTGTAAAATAAGGAATATTTACCTTGTAGTTTGAAAAATATAATGTATCTCATATGTCATTTTATTGAAAAATTGTTTATTCATATGTAAATCTATAGTACCTACCGTTACCATTGTTTATTTTATCAATATTTACCAAAATGCCCTAAATATTAAGCTATAAAATCTTCTTCAAGTACATTATATTAACATTATTTAATTTTACGTAATTCTTCAAGACGAAAATGAGATAGTTTTGTAAAAGTTATCTAATTTTATTTCATTATTTTATTGTGTTATTATTCTGTTTCCCCTTTGTATACATTAATTTGTTAAATGTCGGGTTTGTCTTAATTGATATGTATATATATAATTAGTCTTAAATAAGTCATATAATTAAAATAATTTTCTTATTTTACTAATATTATAAACCTTACGCGATATATGCTTAGTAAACTTGTATACAAAAATATGTATATATAATGTCTTGAAACAGAAAAAAGGTAAAATAGCAAGCGTAACATAAATAATATACGCATATAGAATTATGGTTTTTTACTTTACACATTTCCCTACTATTTTATACATATATATAATATGACATGAAAGAACCGAAATATATATTTTAATATAGTTTACTTAATTACTTATTATATCTCAATTATATTCTTTTATTCTCTTAGAATTTTTTAAATAAATGTATAATAACCTAGCTAAACAGATAAATAGTTAAAAACATACGTATATATGCATCCAGTATTACTTGAGTATACATAACATAATTTATACAATTCACGCAATATATACATATATAGATATACTAAAATAATTTGATACATTGTTTTGTACACTTACGTTTTGATTATATTTTTCATTGAAATTTGAGAACAATTATAACATTCTAAAAAGTAATGTAAAGTATAATAAACAAAAATAAGATTATTACAGAGATACATATACATTTTTATCTCTTCAATATCTGAAATAAAAAAATATTTTAAAAATTATATGCAAAGAACAAAATAGACAGTTTTGTTAAACTTATTAACATATAATTTATGCACATATAATATATTTTTTTCAAATATTGCATTTAAAAATGTAAATCACTTTTCTTCAACAAAAGTTTTCTCTCGATTTAATTAGAGGTTTTTCGGATTTTTTAAAGCTTTTATATTATAAAGATATTGAAAAGCAGTTTTCTCGTTGCTTTATTAAGATGAAAGTACAACTATATCTCAACGTGATCTAACTTTAAAGATGCATTCTATTCAAGTGAAATAATAATACTTTTTTATTGTTGCCCAAGAGAAAAAAGTTAATTAATTTGCTCCTTAATATACGCCTATTTTGTTAGTTTAACGATATAATTATAATAGATAAAAATATAAAATAGGCATTTGATACTACAGTCAAACCCCAATTTTATGCCAGCCTTGGTTCCAGTGAAAAGTGGCGGTTAATCGGGGTTGGCGGATAATCGGGAGTTCTATTTTAAGT
>JAYRBW010065340.1:0-28883 GCA_036023295.1 Invenusta paracnida | reverse complement strand
TCTGGCTGTATTAAATAGCCCGGATTCCGCCCCCCACCCCATAGTTCTGGCTGTGTTAAATTGCCCGGTATGGATAGCGTTAAACAAGGGAATTAAGACGCGAAGTTTATATAGTTTGGACTAAATTTATGGTTTTTTAAATTATACTAAAAATACTGTAATAGATTAATTATTTAATGCATATATTATCTATAACTTTGGCTAAATATAGTACAAATAACATATATTTTGCGTTATTTCTTCAATATAATTATTATTCTTAACTGGTTATATACAATTTAAGCTGCTTCAAAAAACATTTTTTTATAGTAATTTTTAATATCACAAGCTTGCTGTAAAATTACAAGAACATTACCTAAAATGATTTTTATAGCAAATATTATTTGTGGCATTGTTTTTTATTATCGCAGTCCTTGATTAGAGTATTCCTCTTATTTTGTAAATGAAATCAAATAAGCGAGAAACAAATCTAAATGTTTTGATAGATACATATGTTTCCAAAATTTAAATAGATATAAGTGAAATATTAAGTCATTGAATCGCAAATTAACACCAAACAGAATATATTTTTACATACTACTTACACCGCTGATAGAGTCTAGGATCTTTCCCATGGCCTCTCTCCTCTTCAACTTAGCCATCTCCATGTCCTCGAGTTTGGAGAGAACCGAGTCTATCTTATTCACGATGCTACCAATACTATTCTCCATGCGGTCCACCCGGCGGCCCAACACAATGAACTCCTCATTGGATACACCGCTACCGCGACCATAGCCTCCGCCGCCGCCACCACCGCCCCGTCCTCCCTCTTCATCGTCATCCACTTGGTCGCGTTCCTTCTCGATCTCCTCGCTGAGTGCCGCCTAAAATTGACCAATCAAAAGAGAGTTAGTAGCAGTTCGGGCGTCACTTATGTGTATTAGACGCTCGATAAGAATGCTATACAACTACTAATTATTACGGATATTTCCTGCATATCGTGTAATGAGGGATTTTATTTAAAACGGAAAATCGAATGCTGCTCATATAATGGGTAAACAATTAGCTTACATAACCCTTTATATATTTGTAAAAATAACTAATCGGGTGAGTTTTATGCTTGATAAGGCATCATTAGCTGATAGAAAACCATTATTAATTTAGAAATTGGTTCAAACTTTTATTGATAAAAACATAATTATCTAAGTAATTGTATTTGAGTATCAGTTACATTCTTCTTGTTTCGTACTAATAGTGTTATAGTGTAAATGCAAACAATAAATTAGATAATTGAATTCACTTAAAACGAATTGACAAAACTGTAATTGCATTTAGTAATCTTACTTTGAGAATGAGATTTCAATTTATGTACGTAAATATGGATTTAAATTAAGCATTTCCAGTTTTTGAAAATACTTTCTAAAAATAAAGGAGATAGGAGCTATACGTATATTAAAAAAAATGTTTAAACGGTTATGCATACAGTCTGCAGTTATTTTAGTGTTTAACATTTCAATATTACAAAATAACTGCAACTGTCCCAAAAGTTGACTTCTTTTGGACTCCCACCTTTTGTCCTTCGAGTTCGCTCTGCATTTTCTTTTGTTCCGATTCGTCCAACATTCTGTCTCCATCAATATCATATTTAGCGAAAACCGCCTCGATTTCACAGTCAGCATAACCGCGGCTGAAATATCATAGATTCCATTACAAAATCTCTCTCTCTCTCTATATATATATATAATGTTCTGGCATTGCTGTACATAACGGAAAAGCGTACCAATCTAAAAATCATAATGTAGATACATTCTTTATTGAGTGTAGTAAAAGTGAGGGAAAAAAATGTTTATTATAAAAAAAGGTAAATTAGTTAAGTTTATTCGACAGATTTATAAGGCTATAGATCACTTGCTTAATAATATTGCACCAAATAATTACCACAAAACGATATATGTATACAACGATATGCAATGATATAACAGTGAATAAATAACGAAAACTTCTTACGTCTTGAGTTCGTTGCGCCATTCGTCGAAGTCCAGGATTCGATCTCCATTGATATCTGCAGCTTGAATAGCCTTCTGGATAGCAACAATTTTGTCACGTTTGAAGTTGAGCTTGTCCATAACAACGTTGGCTCGCTGAATTGAAATAAAACGAACAGGTTAAAATTACAAATATAGGTAGTTCTTTTGTATGTATTTAAACAGAGAAATCAAAAATATGTTTAAAAAAACTCGAAAAAAATCTGATGTAATAAATACGCGGAAAATTTAAAATGTGTTTTCAATTTTAATGTAGTGTGTTATACTTCAGGAAGATAACAATACAGTCATATATTGCATCTAATGTGCTTTTTCTGACATTATTTGACTTAATTTATATTTCTCAAATCAAAATTTATTACTGATATAGAATTTTAATCAATTTTTCCAAATTTAAATTTAAATACCAATAAAATTGTACATGTAACTTTATTGCGTTTAAAAGATTTAATAATCTATAGTTCAGTTAATGATATATTTTCTATTATTTCTTAAATTGAATTAATTTTCTTATATAAAATTTAATAATACAGGCATAAAATGGCAATCTACGAAGATATACATTTTTATAGAGATTCGTAGTTTTGCAACTATAGTAAAGTTATTCAATTTCAACAAATATAGGTATATGAGCTCATTTATATAATATTACCTATTCATTTCATCATAAAAACAGAGTAGAGAACCTCTTTAGGCAAAGTACGCTATTTATATCCAATATTTATAACATTAACAAGAAATTAGTGGTTGTATAAGTCATATTTAAGAAGATATTTTTGCTACATCAGACTACTGATCATACATCATATTACTTATTAAGTAACATTGGAATATTTAATTTTAAATACAAATTTAAGAAATATTATATTAAGCAATAATATTAATTTAAATTTGTGAAAAATAAATTAATAGATATCAATTAAGTTTATTTTTATTATCACAGTAATAAATAATATCAAATAAATTATCAGATAAATTATCACAATAATTATCTGATAAACAATCTCTGCTTATAAAGTCAAACCAAGAATCTATTGATCTTCACCTGTTTGAAATAATCTCCCATCTCGAACTCGTTCTCCTGTCCGGAAAGATCGGACTTGACCTCCGAATATGTGTCATTAATGATGGCAAGGAACATGTTGATCAACACGAAGAAAACGAAGAAGACATAGAAGATGAAGTAGATGGGGCCGAGTACTCGATGTGCAGACTCCAACTGCTGGAAGTCGAAGTCTCCCAGGATGATTCGGAACAGAGTGAAGCTGAGTGAGTGGGAAGAGAGTGTGATTTCAGTTTTGTAAAACAAAATTTCTAAAAGGGAGGTAGGTCGATATTTTCCATGTAAAAACTGTATTTTTACATTTTAAAGGAAATATTACATTTATATAAACCAAATTTGGTTTTTATGTGGTTTTTCTATTTAATATTTGATAAAACGTAAATTTTAAGCTTTGGAATGGTACAAAATTATAGTAAATTTATTTATCTTTAGCAGAATCATTATATATTTCTCCTAATTTTGCATTCAAAATGCGTTCGTCAATATCATTAGCTTTGGAATTTCCCCATCTAACGATTAACAATTAATAGTGCAGCTGGTGAAGAGTGGGATGCTCACATGGCATGATGGAATTCTCTGAAGTCCTTGACTTGAGTCCCGAAGATGAGATAGCCGAGCTGGGCAAAGGCGAAGAAGATGATGAAGAACATAACAGCAAAGCCGGCAAGATCTTTGGCGCAGCGTCCCAGAGTGGAACTCAGCTGAGTCATGGTCTTGTTGAAGCTGATGTACTTGAAGATCTGTACTCGCATGAGTGAAGATTGCAAGATAACTCACGTAAAATTAGGTAATATGAAGTGCTACAGTCGAAAAAATATTACTTATTGTTAAAATTCGGATGACTTTGTTTGCAAATGCATTATGAGAAACAAACTGTGGAACATATATGGGTGAAATATTTATGTGAGATATAAAGAAAAAGAATATATTAAATGGGTAGACTGTATTCGGTTGTTTCAAACGCAAAAGGGTAGGTTCCACAAGCTACCTCCGGTTCCAGTAACGATTTTTACTAATTTATGAAATTTGGTAAAAACACTATGTTTAATTTGAAGACGAAATTATTTTTTTGTAATTTAGGAAAGTTGTTAAATTCGATCAATTTAAAGTTCCAGTAACATTATTTTTCAAAAAAGAATATTTTTACAAGTAAAATGCGTTAATTAAAATGATAATTGTGCACAAATCTAATTTAATTTTTAAAAGTTGTGATGTTTAAAAAACAATATAATAGTGTTAATTTTGTGTTAATTATATTTCTAAACTACATTAATTTGACCTAATTCCGATAGAATATTCAATCTAAGTAAGGCATGTTAATTAAAGTCTACGCTAATATATATATATATATATGTTGATGTGTATAATAAAATATATTTATGCAAAAAATAACGTTTATAATATATACAAACAAAAAAATAATTTTTTAGATTTAAAAAAATTTAAGTTCTAATGATTCATACACATAGAAAAAGAAGGTCATCTAAATGTCTACTAGTTACCTTGACCCAGGCGAAAAAGACCGTGATTGCGATGGCATGATTGAACTGCTTCTGCCAGTAACTCAGGAAGTCGAAGTCGGGGAACCGGTTCTCATCCTCTAGGAGTTCTTGGAGTTTTTTCTGGACAGAGAGAGTCCTGTAAACGTTAAACACGGCGCAAACGCAGCTGATCACAATGACGATGATGTCCAGCCAGTTCCAGGAGGTCGAGAAGTAGGAGATGCGATGCTTCTTGATCTGGAGAGTAGAAAGTGGGTGTGTAATGACAATAAGTCGTATAAAATGTTATTTTGAAGTTTTGTTTAGTTCAATCATTTCATCATTTCCAAGTAACAAGATTTTTAAAACTTTGAATTTAAAAGTATTCTATTAATTTCTAGTAATTTATTTTTATATAATTTGTTATTTCTCGTTTCTATCTATTTAAATCAAATTTTGTAGCTTCAAATTTGCATAATTAAACTTCATTTGTTTTTATAAATTGAAATAATAAGAATATGGCAGTAAGATAAAGTAGATATACCTATATAAATGAACTATCAATTTCAATTTATTTCTTTTTGATTTGATATTTTTATGAATAAAATATTAATTCCATATAAATATTTATGAACTATTTAAAATATATTTTTATATCTAAAGATTCGTAGTTCAGATCTATTCTACTTTCATTTTATCGAGTAGTAGAAAGCATATTACTTCAATAATCTCCTCGATGATGTAGTAGAGGATGAAAGCTATGAAGATACACTCGCAGGCCAGAACGAAGTAGTCCATGGGTGACACGTATCGGAGAAGCTTTACTGTTCGGAATTCATAGGTGGGAATTGCGCCACCGGTAGCCGGAAATTCCATGATCAATCTAATTACATTAAATAAAAGTTTAATATAAATTTTTGAAAAATAATTTAAGTAAAATAGTAAGTTTTTAAAAAAGTTGATAATAAAATACATATAGCATTTGTATAATACTACATTAAAATGATTAAGTAGTAATTAAGGTATTCAAAAAATCATATTTTATTCACAGAAATTGTTTACGAGTATATTGATAAACATTACTTGACTCTTTTTGCTGTTTTGAATGAAAATTAATGAATTTACTCATTATTTTTAGATCTTTTGAATTTAATGACTGCAAAATGTGAAGTTTCAGTATAATTTCAACCAATTAATTAATTATCATCCTTTTACTTACTTAACAACGCAGAAGAGATTTATATTGGCATTGTAAACGGTAAAATCAATGATAATAGCTCGTGTTCCTCGTGTAATCCAGAGATTGGTGAACAGATCATTGATAATATTGAGTGAGTCGTCCTTGTTCCGAGTGAGATCAATATGGTAACCGCCTCCTCCATAGCTACTGATGATACCACTGTAGCTGAGACCGTCGGTTAGCTTGTTGTCAGTATAGTTCCATCTATGGAATTAGCATTTAGACAACTGAGTTATTTACATATATGTAGAAAAATATAGCACAGGATTACTCTTAATAGTATACTTGTTATACTCACTTTTAGGTAATATTAATTTTTTTACGGAGAGGTCTTCAACATTTTACCAAATTAATATTCTTATATTTGTACTTTACTGAAATCCTTTTTGAAGTAATCAAGGTATAGTCAGAATAATTTCATAACATGTTCAACAAAAGCCATGTAGTTTAAAGCCACACTTTAGTTTTTAGATTAAATATGCTTGCTGGCCCTGTGTCCCATTAATACGTGCAATAATATATTTATACTCTATAATATTTATTATACACAATTGACAATAAAAATCTGTCAACAACCCACAATATTTACTTAATCTTATATATTTCAATTATAAATTATACGTTAAATATATACAGTGTACTTATAAATTCCTACCACACAGAAATTATCGAAAGCTTTACATAAAATCGAAAGTATATATATATCGGTAACTAAGCGACTAATAACCTGAATATTTGGAATGCCTAGAGACTATCCCGGGCTATCGATATCGTTGTGACCGTTAAAGCATTAATGATGTCTTTAAAACTGCCAATATTTATCGTAAATGAAAGGGAGGTTGTCAAAGGGGATATGAGAAAACGGCCACTAGGTCCCAAAGCATAGTGGAGGCCTCTATGCATTTTCAAATTCTGCCGAAATATTTGCCGTTTGAAATATATAGATACTTTCTTTTAATGGTTATAGCGTTACAGTCGAGTTGGTTGATAATATTTGTGGAACGTGCCTGTTTTTCAATACAATTTACAGGGAGTGGTCATTTGATTAATAATTCAATTTCTGTAATTATCGATATACTCAGTTCATTTGTTAGTTTGGCTAAATGCTTTTTGTGTTCAATTATAGTAATGCAATGAAGAAAATGAATATTTTTAAATATATAGTTGCAATCAATTGAAATGTATTGTCTCAATTTAATTAAACTGTGATTTATATTAAGTATTACACAAATTATAAAAAAAGTGTTTCCCAAGAAATGCAATTAACTCGTAATTTCTTAAATTCAATTTTTACATAAGAACAATTTCTGGGTAAACCAATTAGAGTTCAGCATAAATGATGACTCACGCGGATGACGTCATAGGTCCGAAGGGTTCCTTGTCCTCAACAGATTCAGAGTACATAGCAAAGCACTGCTTGATCTCGTCTTGGAAGTCTTTAGCAATGTCACAGGAGTTGGGCCGCACCTTCACTTGACGCATCCGGGGCACACCAAGTAACTTGTTCTCGTAGTAGATAAAGTTCCTCTCCTCACTAGTCACGTTCATGTCGTTGTACCATTTATCCCAGTAGAGTCCATTCATGAGGGGACCTTTCGCAAACTGTGTGTGGGGGGGGGAGGGGTACAGAGAAAAAGAAAAAAAAAGAAGAAGAAATAAGAACTTGGATTTTAGAATTTATACGCTTAATTAAATGCACTATACAGTATGTCCCTCGAGCACATACAATCAATGTACAATCAATAATCTTGACATTTTTAATTTACCAACGCGTATACCAATGTATACCAACGCGTACCTATGGAGTAATTTGATCGCTTTAGGATATCTCTCTTAACAACGATGCTATATAAGTTAAAAAATTTACAACTTTTTAAATTATCAATATTTGACTTTAAATGACCACATACTATAAGAAAGATCTGACAAAATGGCCATAAATGGCACGATACCTATGATGGTTCTGGGTTGATCTAGAGTTTAAAGATCACCAGTGTCTTAATTACCGTGTCTTAACTTATAACCTTGTGAAATATATACTTTCAAATCTATGTACGGATTTCATTTATTATGTCAGAGAAAAATACGATTATATACTGTAACTCTATAGGTACACTTGCAACTATTATTACATAGATACAAGTTGTATGACCAATTATTCAAAATACCCGGATTAAATGTTACTGGATTTGTGTCTGTTTACATGCCCGATAGTGAATATGAATGAGAGTTTCGTATTAAGCATAATGTGATTACGAGTTTAACGTACTCATACAACCGCTGTCCAATTGCATTTATCCAATACAGGCACAAATCCTAATTCTGATTACTTTAATATAAATTAATATGTATTTAGCTGGATTGTTAATTGTATATAACATATTCTCAAGAGCTGGTTAAAGACGCTATTTTAGTAGAATTTATAGCTGTTATTTATTTTAAACTCAATCCCAGAAGTTGTATAAAATACATTGAAAATGAGCTAATTAGAAATAATCTCATTTATAAAACAAAACTTTGAACAGTATGTATGAGTATAATTTTATAAGAACTCTTTTTACTAAATGCATCTAGATGTAAAGATATTAAAATATAATACAGTTAGAATGTAATCATCATATATTCTATACTTATTCTATACAAGTAATTTAATTGGAGTAAATTGTAAAATATTATGACACTTTACCTTCCAGAAATCGGTGATGGTAGTCGAGGTTCGGAAGGTACCGGAGCTTGAAGAGTCAAATGTCGAGTCCAGAAAGAGGTCACTCATTACTTTCGTGTAGTAGTACATGGTTCCGCTGGTCATACCGAAAGTCACTGAAGTGGGGAAGGGTTAGGAGTGTTCGATTTTGGATATTCCTGAACTTTAGTACCCCTAAATTACCCCTACTAAACTTTAGTACACCCTCCCTACCCCCACAACATCCCTAAAACCCTCAAATTAGCCTGTTACAACCACCAGTAACCCAAGAATACTATTATACAGACATCTCTAGTTACTTCTCGCGGGTACACAAATGAACTTGGTCACCCACAACATCCCAGTAGCCAATTGTAAATAAACTTGTGAGCTGTCTGTGTAGGGGGTACTAAAGTTCAGCTTAAACAAACAAAATAAACTCAGAACACAAGTACTAATACAAGACTACAAAAGCGTTTGTAATATGATTGATATTGGTTGGCCTTTGTCAATTGTAAGAAATTTGGCTCAATATCGGTGATAGCATCTTTGAGTAATTCTGATGTATTTTCATTCGATAGTTTGTTTCGATAATTATTTTTGATAAATGTCAGTGTATAAAAAGCAAGTTCGCACCAGCTGTAGGTAGACCCAAACATAGATAAAACAATTTTAACAATATCACACAAGTGTTGAAAGTGAGCCCTTTTCCAAAATGGCAGGACACCTTCATTTAGGAGGAGACGTTTCAAAACATCATTCGATTGTAATTCAATGAGTTCCAATTGAATGGCTGGCAAAATTTGATCTGGAACGCAACTTTCTAATTTTAGAATTCTACTCGTAGAACTCTACTTTAGACTGCTACTACAGTTCTATGGTTCTACTTACTAGCAAACTAAATACTTCGCTGGATACTTACAAACGCTCACTGAATAATGTGCATCAGTAGACATTGTATATATGTAATATACCGTCTACTGCAGATGTTTAATATTCAGTATCTACACCGGCAGCTATTATCAGAGTAATCGACCGAATTTTAAAATTTTCCAAACTACTCGATCAGCCACATAAATTTATAAATCAGACAATTTATTTATAATAAAGATTTTTGACTCGGCAAATGTTATTGAAAAAGGAAGTCGGCCATCTAGTTAAAGATCTTTTTAAGGAGTTCTTGACATATAAGTGCACGTTATGAATATAAATACTTAATATTTTGTATAATTTAGATAATAAAAGTTACAAAATTGGTTCTAAATATTGAATTAAATATCCTAAATGATTTATAATTACTAGCAAAAAATTTGCCTGATCTAATTTGTAAATCCTTCATTTCTCTTATTACTACTTATTAGCGCATTAACAATTTATTTAAAAAATAAATATTTGACAAATTAATCGGAGATCATTGTAAACTCAGAAAGCAAACCGTAGCTTCACATTTGTGTGTGAAAGCTTTACTGAGAGAAGAACTTAGAACAGAGGACTCCAATCGAGTAAAACAAAGAACTTACAGATGATGAGGACGACGAGAAAAATGATGTAAGTGATGAGTTCCCGCAGAGTGGTGGTGATGTGGAGCTCGGGGTTGTCCGTCGTGTCTTCGGTGTGTCGGGTGGCCCAAATGGCTGCGGTGTGGAGGTAGAGATAGATTAGAGGAGGTCAGGTTTAAGAAGTATTATTGATGAGGTCATACGATCATACGAGCTAATGTATAATGAGCAACGTTTAGCGCAAACGTATTTAATCAATTTAAAATGCATTTTATTAGAGATTCATATTTTGAATAGGAATTTAACACAATTTTAAATTTATAACGTGAAATACGAGTCTAATTTTTTTATTTAGAAATAAAATATGTGCTATATTTTATATTTATTATTGAACATTTTGTAAGACTTATATTTATTCCCGAACTATTGAATATAAAATTTCATTTAAATTGTTCAAATGTTGATTAAAATTTATTTTTCATTTATATTAAAAATTTACGTATGTCTATGTTTTGATAAATTTGAAGGTGACATTTTACCAAATGTGTTCAATATAAGGAAGAATTGTAATATGGTATAATCCATGAAGGGGATGTTATATATTTTAAAATTAAATATTACAATTTGTATAATTACTTTAATTTTTCCCTTTTGTACCATAATTTTTCGGACAATTATATTTTATTACGTTGGATAAATATACGAATAACTTTTTCTCAAGTGTGTTTTAACATTGTTTCACTAATATACTTAATTTTTAAGCAATAACTAGCGGTGAAGAGCCATCCTTCTCTAAACCAAACCACAAAGAGAATAAAACATAACTCACATCGCACACCCGACTTAAACTTGTACCAACAGCCCTTTGGCTCATCTACATCAAGCACGGGGTCCAGATCCTGTCCACCCGACTGGTTCACCACCACGCGACCGTCGATGTACTGCTCCGACTCCATGGCACTGGGGCCGTCATCATCCATTCGCAGCGCGGGGTTAGAGCGGCCCAGAGAGGATCCAGAGGGTCCACCACGGGAGGTCGCAGTTCCGGGTCGGCTACGAGAGGCGGTAGGCGGCCGGGTCCGGCGATGGGCGCCGCTTGTTGCCGCAGAGGGATTCCGCGAAGAGGACATTCAGAGACTGGACCGAGTAGGCAAAAGCATAGGAGAGGGGAGTGAATAGGGACTAATTACTTAAAGAGAGTGGAACTTTACTATAGCGAAATACAGAGAGTTAAAATATGAAATGCCGCTTGTTTCTGGCTATTTGCTCGCAGTGGTTAGACTATCTCAGACTACATGCGCAGGCCACCTGAATTTAAAATTACTCTGCTCACAATGAATTTGAACGTTTTTACTTTGAGCTTAATTAAGGTCAAAATAATGATGGTCCACAATGTATGCGCCTTCAACACATAATTATAACTAAAGGTAAAGTTCCTTTATGGCTAAATCAATTAAACAAAAAACTAAAAAAGTTCATTTTGTAGCCTCTATATTTCATAATAAAAGTATTCTGATTTTAAACTTGTAAATACTTTTCGATTGTCAATTATTTAATTTTTTCCATTAGTTGAAACGTTTCCAATTTGTTACAAAAGTTTTGTTGCATTTTTGTATGCCATGTTGCCAAAATCCTTAATATAGAATTTGACCATTTTGTAACGATTGGATCATTTATCTGGAATATTATATATTATGAGTGCCTGAAGATCAATGTAAGAATATGAACCAAATGTACCTATACTAATTCTTACCGAAGAAGCAAAACCACTTATAGGTTTAGATGTCCATGTGTATAATTTACTTATAGATATGTTCATCGCTTTTCTTCAGTATTTCATGGAGATATTTTCTAAGAAAATTTTAAGTATATCAACAAAGAAATGTTCAATGCATCACGTGTTTTCTTTCATGGGGAAATTTAAATCAATCATTTTATTGACAATTTTATTTTCCTGTACCTATATATAAATGTAGTAGTGAATATTATATATCTTAAGATATTTATGTTATATTTAAAAAATACACTTTGCAATTATTCCACTCTTTTCATTATTGTAATTTTCTCAAATCTAATAATTATTTTTTTGGATAAATATAATTGTGCCAAAATTAAGGATTTATATTAAATTATTCTGGAGCATACACTTTTCTATTGCAAATATTTTTATAAATTATATATAACGAGATTTTCAATATACATTTATTAATAAGTATAAGATTACTTCTTTAGATACATATTATAATATCTTTATATGAATGCAGTCAGATTGAACGAGTTTTTAAAACTGCTTTTCAAAGATTAATTTTATCTTTTATACATAATCTGCACTAAATACATTTGGATGAATTTTTCTGATTAATAATTAAACATTTGATGAGTTAAAAATGATTGATGATTATTATTAAAATGTTAAATTTAATATTATACATTTGATACACGATAAAGTATTACACTAAGCATATACAAATACATACATGCATATTTTTTTAAATTATATGTTGTAACTTCAAGTTTAATGTATATATATTTTGATTTATCCATTTTTATGCATATAGATTTGCAAGTGTTTTAGATAAGCTGCAGATAAAACTTGAGAAATAAGTGGAAACTATTAAATCGTTTATATCTATTTTTGAAAAATAATCAAAATATATATTCTAGTATAACACTAATGCAATTTAAATAAAAAAAGCATTAATGCTATTTTTTATTAAACGTGTGTATATAAATAAAAATATATATGAACACAGGAAACTTACATTTGTTAAGATTCAGTAAAGGATTTGGATTCAAGAGGCAAAATTTGATCGGATCTGTGGTGCTCACGAATGAAGGGGAAATGGTGAAGCGGAACGCTACTGCTCTTGAATATATATTTGTCTATCTAACTATCTACCAGAGAAGTAGAGATAAACATTCACGTTGCCATAACACTACTCATTACAAATGCAACAATAAAAGCACTACCTCATCTTGTACAGGTAAGAGCAAATGCAGGTTGTGCGGGCAACAATAGAAGACTACTCGCCATATATTATAGTTTCAGGGAATAATGGCTAAGCTGCTGGAATGTTAATAGACTTTAGTTTAACTATAGGATGCGGTACATGGATTATTTATCGCGCAGAATATATATGTTCCTTTCTCCTAACGTCAGAATGGATAATCAGACAATGAATTACCTATACTGCGTTACGTAAAGCTAGAGCTGACGTATATATTTAGTATTTCACTATTTTATTAATTGTTACACTATGTACGCATCTTTTCTACCAGTATGTTGTAATCAAACGCAGTACAATAATGATATATATTGGGAGATATATAAAGCCAATCGACTTGAGCGCTATCAACCATATTGCGGTAGTCATGACAACGATTTTGGTGCCTAATAGTTGAAGCAATCGCGTTAATTGTTTCCCCGATCACCCTGCCTCATTAATAATTAGTGCGAGGAGCTGTTGCTGTGGAATTTACTGTCGCTTTTAGAGCAAGCATGTATGATTCTTTCAATGGCGTCTAGAGAAAGGTAGTGCCTCTAAGTAGGTATAGGAACCTATCTATAAAAAACAATACAATAGTTCTTCGCTTTTGGGAGAAATAAACAGCGCTACTTTTGAAACAAAAAACCCTTGTTTTAGGTTATGTATGCAGTTACAAGATATAAAATTTCGTGTAATAGTACTAAAGGGAACATTGAGCTGTATCTGCATAAAAATGGTGTATCTGCTATTGTTGCTAGGACAATACATTCATTATTTAACTGTTTATATTGCACAACAATAGCCTCAATGGTGTACATTATAGTACTGCACAGCCTTTTACAATTCAGTATGATGAGATTTCATGTTGCCTATATATATAGAATTGTTTTTTTTTGTAAAATATAATATATATCTCTGTAAGAATACCTACCTACCTAAAACTGTATAAATGTAGATTGTTTTAAATTTTATAATGCAATTGGAAGCATTTGTTTTATTGGAAATAGTTTAAATATATGATTAAATGCAGTGCAGTGTATAATTTCTTTATTTGTATAATTTTTATAAAATGATGTGCAAAATATATAAATTTTATATGTATTTGTTTTATATAACTATAAATTTCTATACGCAACGAAGTATTTCAATGGTTTGGCTGTTTACTGTAAAACTAGCTGAAGAAATATTAAACATGTTCTATAATGTATTCATACTTTATAGTTATAATAAAAACTATTTTCGTGTATTACTTAGACGATGTTATACATCACCATCAACATGTTGTAGCACCATCAAGCCAAGAAAAAAGGGTGTAAGCGATCAGCTTAAGAGATGCTAGCAGGTTTAGGATGGAATTCTAAAACCGTCCTCCTTACTCGAGGAGCTCCTCTAACTTCAAAATAATTATATAAAAAATGAAACAGTAATTTGAAAAATATTATAATCGAAATAACTGAACTAAATGAGATTTTGTTTTTATTGATTTAAAAATCCTTTTGGGAAGCCCTCAGGTTTAAATGCATGTAAATTGATATTTTACAATGCTCCAATGTACCATTTGAAAGGCGGAAATTTTTAGAGTTAAATGCATTTTAAAATAGAAATTAAAGCAGTGCCACAAACATTTAATGCAAAAACGAATGATATGTACTTAGGTAATTTGCTTTAATAAAATGAATTGAAATGAAATTTTGTTATAATTATATATTGAAATTTATATAAAAAGGATTCAAGATTTATTTTGTTAGTTTTTATTGTCGTCGAAACCGAAACTGAGATACTTGTTGTTGTATGTGATTGATGACGTGACACAGTCTACTGTTGTTGTTTTTATTGTGTCGACATTCTTTCCATCTTTCTTCTTATGCTTCTTTGGTGAGGGATCTCATACACTTTTTAGTCAACACATTACACTTGGTGTTGATCTGTTTTCTTAGTATGTTTCTTATTTTGATCTCATTTTAGAGTTGTGGGTTCATTCAACTGATTTTCTTTTTCCGGATTTTAACTTTTGGGATATGCTTTTTGGCTGCCTTGATGATAATTTCGCCTAAGAATTTGTGCTTATCATTGATGCTAAGGTTGCGGTTAGGACGGTATAAGCGTCACGCCAAGTGGACCCAATGCGCAAATGCCAACACCGTCTCGGGATAATCCCTAGGATAGGACAGAGATAGGGACATCCAAAAAGATACCTCCAAGCATGCACTGTTGCGTCACTATCACACAACCAATGTTCCACTTTCTATGGGACCCCCTCACATAGATGGGGCTAACCCCGGGATCTACATTTGCTCGGCAGGCGGCTAGACGTCTGCAGTGGTCACCTTCTCCCCCCAAGGACGCATCAGTGTTCAGGCCCCATGAAACTCTCCACACCTTCTGTCTAACGCAGTGCGGAAAGATGTCCAGTATGCTTTGTTCCAGTTTCATCTTAGCCGAGGTTTCCGCTCTGCCAGGATATTGACCTCCAGATCAACCTCTCAGAGTATCGGAAAGTGATCCGACTCTAGACCTTAAGGACAGCACCACTCCACTTTCCCAGATAAGAATTATGCGCTACCGTGATATCCGGAGTGCTCATTCCGCCCGTTCCCGGATTAACCCTTGTTGCCGAGCCATTCTTCAAGCAGCACAATACCTTTACCCTCAGCCATTCTTCGATTTCCTCCTTAAGACCGTCAGACGGCTGGATTGGATCTCAAAGTGGTGAGTTCCCATTGAGATCTCCCCCAACAAAGTAATTCCGAGAAACCACCAAGTAAGAGGGGTCAAAACAGGAGGCTCGGTCGACCGTCTAGGTCCCCTCTATGGGGGGGGGAGGGGGGGGGTCGTACACATTCAACAAGGTGAATTTCCCCTGTGTCCCCGGCTGGATTTCTACCGCCAGCAGTGACTCCAACTTCCCCTCCTCCCAGCCATTTGACGGAAGTGAATATCGTCCTTGACAAACGTCATGAGTACACCACCCTTCATCCTTGCCACGTCTGAGCCAATGGGTCGGTCCCGTCTCACGGTCACGTATCTTGGAAGTTTCGAAGTAGGAACCTTGGCTCCCAGTTTGGTTTCCTGCACCAGTCAAATGTCGATTTGTCTTTCCCAAATAAGCTGAGCAAGCTCAAGCATACTTACCGGTACGGATACCGTCAGCATTGCACTGAACAATACGGAGCAGCTTCGTCCTAGCGAAGGTTCTATTCCTCTCAGCCTTCGACTGTCCAGTAGGTGGGATAGTGCGCACAGACTGAAAGTTCCTGACACAGGTCGAGCACTGCCACTGCCCACTCTAAGCCAATCTTGAGCGCTCCTCCCTGGTCAGTCCCGAGCAATTAAGATGATGCCCGAAACTACAGACCCCACAGGCCAAAAGGTTAACGCTGACCCTAAGATTTGCGTCACAGACAGGGCATTGCATATTAGGAACAACCCTGTTTCTCTGCAGCTGACGAGCTCTCCCACCGCACTCCTAAATCGAAATTTAGTTGGTAATATATCTTATAAATTTGCCGTTTTTACAGAAAATTTAATAGGTATTATCAACTAATGCTTGTATTTAAATTAAGATATTAAAAGTGCATTTATTAAAATTTACTATAGATTAAAATAATATTTATTTATATATATTTTATATTAGTATGAGTTTAGTATTTATTATCAAATAACATAACATTAAAAACAATTATTTTTACTTTTTATAATTAAGCATAATACTTAATTCTCTTTACTAATAATTATACCACATAATATATAGGTTAATGTATGGCATAACAACAATAATAATACTTTTAAAAGTAGATGAAAATCCAACCCTAATCCTAACCACTTAGGATACACAATAGTAGATATAACACCCCCTGGGATGCAGACTAGTAGATATAGCCCTAATAGTAGACGATGTGGTTGCTTGATAACCCCCTGGGATGCAGACTAGTAGATATAGCCCTAATAGTAGACGATGTGGTTGCTTGATAACCCCCTGGGACGCAGAATAGTAGATATAGCCCTAACAGTAATAAAACATGTTAAAGAAAAAGTCACAGAAACTTATATTTCTACGTTTGTTCATTTAAAAAATTATAGCAAAAATGTTGGATGGCTCCTCTCCCCGGTATGGATAGGATGCATTCTGCATGGTTTCTTTATCGCGAGATTACAATTCACTCTAACCATTCTATCACGTAACTTACATTCATTCATCACCATAAGCTTCAGCATTCTCAAATTAGTCTCCATTTACATCCCTGTATATCGCTGTTATCTTGATGGTAACTTGTCTAAAGCCGCCAGAAAGAAATTGCAAGTTTTTTTACTAATCCAATTTACTATACCTCTTGTATTACATCAACATTGTCATACTGTTTCTAATAAAAAAATGTGACGGTGAAAAAACGGATAAAGAACAGAATGTGAAAGATTAGGAAAAGTAGCTGTGTGAAGAATTATTTGCAAGCATATTCTTTATTCTTTTGAAGAATTTAATAAGCTATGTGAGGTCTATGAGCATTATCTTGTAAGATGAAATGTTGATTGTTAGCACCAAGTAGTCGTCGTCTGTGAGGTTGAATAGAAATGCATAGTGGGTGTTGTACTGTTCACGATAAGCGCCATCATTCAAATTAGCATTCGGTGGTAATATACTTGTATGGAAATGATAACTTTGCAATTCCAAAATACGGTTAGAAGGTGCTTCCTATTTGTTTAACAAAAGGGAACTGTTGTGTTCTCTCTTCCATGACAGAAAATCCAGAATTCATTCACTATAATCAGTCTAAACAAAAATTTATCACGATCGAATAATATGTTCAAACGTATACACCACAGATGCGTTGCCTGGTTGTCATATTACCTTCCGTAAGTCTATGGGGAAGCCATCTGAACTTTATTTGATTTACCTATTGCATACATTCGCCTAAGAATTGTTTACTTATCCACAATAATAATATCGGCAATTTATCCGCTGGTTGTACTAGGGTCATTGGATGGTTCTGATTGCATTTTTACCATCATTTCATTCATTGTCGATTCCATAATAGAAATTTGAATACGTCAGTTCTTGATTTGTCTTTGCTTTCAAAGTCTCCATTCTGATATTTTTTAAACCAATTTCTGTATAAACGTTCCTTTATTGTATATTCACCAAGTACATTGTATACATCTTTTGTGTCGGTAGTTGGTGGTGGTGCATAGTAAGATACAGCATTGTGATTTTCTATTTATAAAAAATACTAATTTATGCTAATCTTACTTTGTAAATTATATTTTTCAAATTTTGACGACGAAGTGCTGTTGGAGATGTTTACAATATGTTTACAATATGTATAGATTATCCCCTGATGCTTATTATCATAGAATACCAAAGATAAGTTGTGAAATGCTGAAACATTCAAACAATAACTATCTCAAATTTAATTTATATTACCTTTCTATATCGTTTATTGTATATTACGCATCTACATTTAAGTATTCTTAATATTATATTTCATTATTATGCTTCACGTATTTAGATTTGATAACAAATTGTTGCATTAAATATTTTATTGTTTATTTATCACATATTAGTAATACCATGCATTGCATTATCTTTGCTTTATGTTCTGTATTTTATTTATTTTATTCATTCTCTATTAATATTTTTAATACTATTAAACAATATTCAATTTATTTTTTCCTATTAGCCATAATTTTGTATTTTATTAATCAAATTTCACGTTAGAAAAAGTATTTCTTTAATTATATGTTACATTAATGAATTACTAGATTAATACTACTTGCTACTTTTAAGTCAAAAAGAGTAGTATAAGAAAAAATTATTACGTCTACGATTTTAAGAGTTTCCTATCTTGTTAATAATATAAGATCTTTGTAGAATACTGATTGATATTCATATTCTGCAAAATATATATAGATGATCCATAGATTCCCATTGATATCCTAGAATATGTCATAGATATTCATTGATATTTAAAATAAGCAAAAACTTGTCCCCAATGATATATATATGGTTGTATAATTATGGTATGATGGTATGATTATACATACAAAGATAAGTGTGAATGTAAAATCGGGCGGAATTTAATACGCCTTTCAAACATAAATGAATACATAAAAGTATGGTTCTTTTTGGGTAAGTTTAATTGATGACTGACTAAATTACTTATCTACTCCTTAAAATTATGCTTTAGAGCTCTTATCTTTCGTTAAGTTATATATTTATTTTTCGGTTATTCGTCCCAGTTGTTTTCGTTTAGGTGATATATTATAAAAAAAAACGATTTAATACTTTAAATTATGTATTTCAAGATAAAATAAATAAAAAAATGCTAGGAGCAACCTTTATTAATAATAATATTAAGAAGAAGAATATTACCGTTTGGGCTCCACCTGAAACGTAGTGGGGCACATACGTTGATTATAAAATATATTGACTAAGGGCCCATCAGGCTTTAAATTATAAAATATATTAACTAGGGGCCCATCAGTTTAAATTATAAAATATATTGACTAGAGGCCCATCAGGCTTTAAATTATAAAATATATCGACGATAGGAGCCCATCTGGCTTTAAATTATAAAAGATATTGACTATAGGGGCCCATAAGGCGATATAGTTATGTAATATTATCAAACTGGTGCCCATAAGTCGATTTGGACCCATACATTAATATTAATTCTAATAATAATAATAATATAAATGTGTTTATTGAGGGAAATGAAAAATACAGTAAGTAAATGTTGGTACAAGACTTATGGTTATACAACAACTATTACTCAATTGGCCTCTATATTACTTCGCTTTTAATTTTAGTAGTATACGTATATTAAACCTTTTAAATTTATCTATAAAATCAAATGAGCGTGACATTCAAACTTGATTTTTTTAAATTTATATTTTACACGCGGGAGTAGGTGATCTACGGTCAAAATACACAAACAATATAAAACATATATCTACGAGTTTCATTAATTTGTGCGCTAGTTTATTAAATCAGTTTTTTTTAAACTGCAGAGTTGATAACTTTGCCACTCTGATAGTGAAACTTATAAGTGCATTTACATTCTGCAATATCAATTATTAAAAAGAAATCTAGAATCTGTTATTTGATTATATTTATTGACTTTTTCCAGCTCTTTGTTCTGAGTGACTGATATTAATGCACATGATTTGTTCTCTCCACGTTCGTGAAATAAAAGGTGCCTGTATATAATCCACGTTCTTAATGAGTGTACAAAAGTTAAAGACGAAAGGTTTTAATCTGTCGAATAACACCGAATTGGAGTAACATCGACTGGAATAATATCGAGTTTGAATAACTCCGAATTGGAATAACACTGAACTGGAATAACTCCGAATTGGAATAACACTGAACTGGAATAATTCAGTATTGAAATAACACTGAACTGGAATAATTCAGTATTGGAATAACCCTGAACTGGAATAATTCAGTATTGGAATAACACTGAACTGGAATAATTCAGTATTGGAATAATACTGAACTGGAATAATTCAGTATTTGAATAATACTGAACTGGAATAATTCCGAATTAAAGAACATCGAATTATAGATTTTCACGATCGGGAAAATGGACGAACATCAGATAAAATCTGATTAATTCAAAATTGTAGTGGAAATCAAATGTGTAAATAAAGAGATCAAATTCGACAAACGTACATCAAATCTGAAATAAAATTTTTAGTGGACAGCAAATTTGGAAATATTGTAATAAAATGTGACATACAGTAATCAAATTTAACAATTTATTACTGTACTATTTTAACATGGTTCTAAAGAATATTCTGAATTCATAAGGACTAGTGATAGGTATATACTTACTTAAAGAATATTGATTTGAATATTATACTCTGATCTATTCTCTGTTTATTCATAATTACTACATATATATATAAATATATTTTCGGTATACATATATGTATAAAGTTGAAGATATTGACTAACCAAATTTAATATAATCACATAAATACATAATAAAATTATAATTACACAAAAAATTGTGCCCACAGAAACCAAAATTTCGGAGGGTGGTGGATACTAATGTTGACAAGAGGATGTGTGCACTGGGGTCAGTGGGCAATACGAGGGGTCGGAAGGAGACGCAATTTAACTATGGCCTAGTGTTCAAGAAGGCGTGATGAGTGGCAATCATTAATTATCTTCTCTTTATTATCAATTCTCGGGGCAAATCTTCTAAACAGATAGTGTTTTCATATTTGACAATGCTCCAGCGCATAGGCGAGCAACAGTAGCCAACTTTCCTCCAAATTTTCAATTCATGGACTGTTTCCTTATCCTCCTTATCTAAACATCGTAGAGAATGCGATATCGCAATCGAAGGTGGTAGTAAAGTGCCAATTGGCTGAAATTCGCGACAATATCATTAGCTTATAGGGGTTGTTGCTTTAGATCAAATTATGTCAGCAAAATGCTGTTTTGAGTAAACAGGTTTACCTAAAAAGGTAAACATCCATTTCGCATAATACCTATGTAGGCATATGGTATACATGCATGAAACATTTATATGATAATGGTATGGACAGTAAAATAGTCAGATAATAATTTGAAGACAATTATCAACTGCTAAACTATAATATATATAAGAGAAAGTCTCTTTGTAAATTGAAGAATACATACTATATTTAGGTTAGCAAACATTAATGCCATAAAGTAATCTATATAATATTCAAATATAATAAATACTTTCTTTCTTCTAAATTGATTACAGATACCATGCAGGCCCTATATTATAAATATTCAGTATATTATATCGGGCGTAACTGGATAAAACAATATTTTGATGATGTGAGTAAAATCATACAAAATTTGAGATATCACTGTGATAAATAATATTGAAAACCGTTCTTTACAATATTCATTTAATATCAATATGATAATCCTATATATATATATATATACTTATAACATTTATCGAACTGTGTGGAAATTTATGAAATGTTATTTTTAATGGTGTTTTCAAAATTAACAAAGTAAAAATCAAGTAACGAATGTTTTCTTTTTTTTTACTTTGTAAAATCTGTTTCATTCAAAAAAATTTAGTTCTATTAATTATTTTCATATTATTATGGCAACCAATTATAAACCCGACCAACCCCGAACTTTATACAATTCAAAACTGGTTGACTAATTCGTAACCATTATTAAATCGCTTTAAACTCTTCATTAAACAATTCCATTGACAATATGCTATAACTACAAAAGTGTAAAACAGTATTAAAGTAAATAATATGCTTCAGGATACTTACATCTTTTTATGTATTAAAGTAATTTAACAATACATTTTGTTAAATGGCTTTAATTTAAAAGATGAAGTTAGTTTTAATTCAAATATGTATTTTCGATTAAGCTATAATATAAATAATTATTGATTACTTTATTGTTCAGTCAAGTATTTGACTCAGTAATAAATTGTTTGAATAATTTATACTACATAAATACTCTTAGAAAACTTAAAGGTACCTATACCGTATATAATTATATTAATTAATTAATTTTCAAGGAATATACAAATTTTCAAATTGAGAAGACATGGTTAAACTGTTTGGCCCAGTTTTGAACTATAACCGCGTTTCAAGTTAAATAATAATAATTTATTAGTTTGATTTATAGCTTGATCAAAAATATATAAATATAATCAAATTTAATATATAATTTGCGTAAATTCTATTTTACAGTTATGTAGTTTTATCGTATACTGTTTATGTAATTAATCAATCAATCAACAAGTTCTGAACTGGGCAGCTTAATTTAGATAAACAGCCATGTCAGGTTCATATTTGGTCACAAACATAGTATATGTCTTATTAGATAGAACATTGAAATATTTTCGTTAGTTTTAATTTTGTTAATTTTGACAATTTAAAAATTTAATATTTCTTTAGAATACTCGCGATTATAGTATACATATTTTGCAATTTATATCATAGAAAATTATTATAACAAATGATCATTTTTACATTCACTCTTATACTCGTATAGTTTACACATTTTACAATTAGATTGTATAACATATTATTGAATAAACATTACATAAAATTAGAAAGAATATTATTTAATCTTAAACATTTTTTATTGAAATGCGTTATAAGAAAAACGTATATACAAGTACTTATTTTTATCAAGCAATAATATAAAACATTATGGATAAAATTTAATTTTGAGATAATTTATATTACAATGTTAAATAAACACATTAAAATAAACATATAAAACATTTATGGAGATGTATGTATCATTTATTTATTTATTTAAATAACATATACTATGTATCGATTAAATGAATTGTATGTAGACAATTAATTGAAATTGCTGATCTAACTGATGAACTAAACAACATCTATATACAGCTTTAACTTTCACGTTGTTAGCTAAGCGAACAATAAATTATTTTACAAAGTGCAACATTATCTATATGGTGACTGCGTGAATGCTATATAGCCTGAGAGGATTGATTCACTGTACATGCACATATTACTATTGACACCAGAGAGAAAAAACGAACCCAGCGCGTTAAGCGTAACTGTTTTCACATTTTGAAAATTAAAACAATGTTTTCTATAATATTGGATTGTTTATTTTACTCTATAGTGAAATAATAAATTTTCAAATTGCATTATGGTTAATTATAATACATCTATCATCTATAAACTGATGCACCCACACTCGATAGGCAATATTTATTACTTGTTTATGATTAGTTTTAACGATGCATTATTCCAATTTATGGTGAAATGTTTCAATACCCACACTAACATTGTCTAGGTACATACAGAGAAGCACTGTATCATTTCATCAGTGACAATATTGTACATGTGGAGCTATTGGGTCAAACATATCTTACATGTTTGATGGATAGTTGAGTGGCATATACTAGTTTTAGGGACAAAATATTGCGGATGGTAATGAAAATTTGTGTTGATATAAATAAGCAAACTAAAATAAATAAAAATATATAAGATTTACCAGTATATCCAAATTCTACTTTATTTTGAAAATAATTAAATACGTGTTTTAATACAGTTGTAAAATCTAAATTATCTAGAAAATAGTTTGGTTTCTCTATTTTAAATTAATAAATAAATATTATAATTTTTTCTTCTATATAATAATTATTATATGATGCACAATTACAATAATTAATTTATATAAAAAATCATTAAAAATATTGTATTCCTGTAATGCTCCCGCCATTGATGTCCGGACACGGACAAAATTTCAGTAAATGCTTTTTTTAATGTTACTAACACGTTATTTATCCACAAATACTGCCTAGTAGAACTCCTTAGTACACAGAAATCGAACATTTATTCACTTTGACGATACAATAGAGTATTAGGCAAAAACTGAATTTACTTAAATTTTTTTCGTGTCCGGATATCAATGACGGAAGCTATGCAGCTATATGTTAGTATCTTAAAGACGAAATACAAATCAACAAATAAAAGTCAAGAAATAATACATCAATGAATTATATTTGTTATATAGAAAATAGTGACAACAGGTGAGAATAAATGTATTATAAGATATCGACAAGTAATACAGCTACCGCTTATAACTTTGAATTCAGGAAGTGAGGGACTGAAAATGATATTTAACATATTTAGTGAATATTTTTAGAGACTATGTATACCCAATTATTATCAATAGGGTTGGTGTGATTTAAACAAGTTTACGAAGGGTGAAATCTACAACTGTAGATACAAAAACTGTTTACTTACATAAATATGTTTATGAGAGTATATAGAGGTTATCACGTATCCAGATAAATATGAAAACAAAATGTAAAACTTCCAATTTATGAATTTAATAGTTACTTTTTGATAATAGTTAAGCACAAAAATTTTCCTTCAATTTAAGATACTTATTGAGGCTACTTAGATTCTCAATTAAACTGAATTAAATACATATTCCGCATATATGGGCGTTTTTCTTACATAGGGGACAAAATTGTCACAAGCTAAAAATAATTCAAATTCATGTAATATTGACAGAATTTATATAAAAACAATAAATTGCAAATTCAGGAAAAGATGTTTTTCACATTACTAGTTGTTACATTTCTTGATGAAAACTGAAATACAAAAAATAATTTAACACATCTATAGAAATTATCCCAAAACAACGCTTAATTAAGAAAAACTATTTTTCGTTTGTATATCTACACATATTCCAAATTATGTCATTATTTCCTAACATATTTAGCCTTATTTAGTCAAGAGCTGATTCTCTAAATGAGAAATGGTAGACAATTAAAAGTATCTACAATATTATTTTGCAGGATTATCAAGCATTAAATATTTAATACTTTCATAGTATTACAGCAAAGTATACTTTTAATTATAAATTTAATATTAGTTCTCTCCATATTAGTTTTATATTTCTTATTTGCAAAATAAAGTCGTTAAATGACCTAAATACTAAATAATTGCTGTTATTTGATACAAAAGAATTTATCTTAGGTATTTATATAAAAATAAGCACAGTGTATATATGTGTATAATATGTATGTTATAAACCCGATGCACTTTCTGCACAATCCTATGCCTTTTTAAATATTCAATATCCAGACAATATCGGGGTACACTGAAATAATTATGTTGATATAATAAGATAGGCAGATTTATAAACATTATTGCGATGGAATTATAAATGTGACACAATATGTTCTGCACGTGAATTTGTCGGACTGATTTCTTAAGCTAATTACTTATGACGGATAAACAGCCGCGCAACTAAATAGGAACTTATTTAAGCTACATACCCATAAAATGTGATATCTGCTATTAACTTAAATAATTTACAGGCAAAATACTAAGCCGCACGAATTGCGTCAATTTTTAATATTTGAGTTTATTCTTGAAAGGTGTATTCAATTAATCATTTATATAAAAAATATGAATGGTTTATTATATCGAAATATAAATGACATATTTTACTTTCAATGCGGATGAACCTGTCCCAATAATTACTCAACATTTTTAAATTCAATTCATCAAATAAATAATTATAAGCAAATATATCTTGGTATACACATTTAAATATAATGTATTTAAGAGATTTTATTTGTTTCCATTCTGTGAATAGGATTGGCTACATACCAACACATGTTTTCTAGCAAATGACAGCAATATATTATCTGTTTGCCTCGTCTGAAAAAATCTTCACCTATAAAAAGAAAATGAAATGAATATGGCATTATACACCTCCATCTAACTCCAATTTTATTTCCTCTTATTAATCACCATGTCAGAAAACATGACCTCTGAAGACACAAAGACCCACATCCTAGCCGCCTATACGGTAACCATCATCATGGCAATACTGAGTGTTTTTGGAAACCTTTGGTTCGCTCTGGTAATAGTCCTCGGACATCTCATAAGTAAGCCTCACTATTGTCTTATATTGGGAGTGATCTGCTTTGACTTTGTCCTCAATCTTGTCATCCAAATCGAATGTATCCAGGGCCTCTATTACACTCTAATGGAGAGTTACATCGGTAACGATAACCTCTGTGTGGCACATTTGATGACTGCAAACCTACTGAGCTGTGGTTCACTTTACGGTCAGTTGTTGGTCGCTCTCAATCGAGCCCTGGCTGTTCATAAACCGATTATCTACCACGTGCACGTCAAAACTCGTTCTACTTGCATTGTATTCGGAGTTGTGGTAATAATTGTACCCATCGTGTTAGTGGAATCGCTCTATGGAACCGGAAATATCACCTATGTCATGGATTCAAGTCTCGGCCGTTGTCAGACTATAATCATGTCCAAAGGAGCCTTGATTGTGATTATAGTTGTATACTCTCTTCTTCCAATGTTGAACACGCTTCTGGCCTACATATCGATTGGTCTTCGAATTGTGATGAAAACAAGTTACACAGACAGGCAAGAATTAATCCGCAGAGCAAGTAGTAGTCTCTCAATGTTCTTTTGTACGGCGGTTTTCACAATTTGCTATGTTTCGCCGGTTGCGCTAATGAGGACTCCTATAAGCACCGTTTCTAGCGTTTGGTTGCGATGCTTCTATCGCCTTAGTTTTGGACTTAATCCTGTGAGTATGAGGCCGTCATTAATAGATAATAATATACAATAGGTCAATTCACAATCGTTTCATTTCAATTGGTTTAAAAACGTTTGACGATAGCTCGATATCGCGCCGGTGATGTAAGATGACTCCATAGTAGAAATCGTACTTATAGTCAAACCATTTTTAACTAAAAGTTGAATGAGTTTGAACATGTTTGAACGTGTACAAGCTCAATTAATTTTCAGTTAAAAATAGTTCAAACTAGCTTACATTAATTATATGAGAAAAAAATCATAGAGATCGTGCTATAGTTAGGGGTCATATCTATATGGAAATTATGGACATAGATGGACATCCGTGGTGGATTTTATTGATCTTCAAAACCGAAATATAGTGAATAAAAATAGGATTTATTGATAGTGATATGTTTCGCATAGTTCATGTTCAGTTATGTCTTGTAAATATACCAATATATGATGTCATAAATTCCGTTTCCCTAATGGTGCTGTTTGTTGCAATGAAACATATAATTTTTAGCAATAAATGTTATAAACTCTAAGGACATAAAAATTAAGAGAACAAAAATTCAGAAGAATGGTTTTCTATTGTTTTAAATATTTCATTTTTGATATTTGATACAAAATATTTAATTGAACATGATTTAGTTTTTTTGAATTTATAAAAATGTACTATAATCAAGAATTTTTCTGAATAATATTTATACTTTTGATTTCTATGAACTTTGGATTAGTTCGTATTTATCATACATTTTGATTACTATATATGATTTTTAATAGTTAGATGATTCCATATTATCATTGACACCTTTGTTTTAATTATATTATGACAGTTGTACGCATGTTACTCTATAGAGTAATAATTTAATATATGTATAAAACAGAAATACTTATAATTAGAATTTATTTCTGGTTAAAACCAACATAAAACATGTTGAAAGAGAAATATAAAGCATTTGGTTTATCGCCATATACTAGCCATTTAGTGCCGTAACTAGCATGAGGCATTTGAGGCACGTGCCTCCAATGCCCCACCTTTAGAATATAAAAAATATTATT
Source organism: Invenusta paracnida (assembly GCA_036023295.1). Lineage (NCBI taxonomy): Eukaryota > Metazoa > Platyhelminthes > Proseriata > Coelogynoporidae > Invenusta > Invenusta paracnida. Next base: position 771 of record JAYRBW010065340.1, on the reverse strand, counting down.
TAAAAAAATGTATATTTAAAAAATACAAAATAAAATGGTGCTCTTTTCAAATGATGCCTTCACCCTTTGAAAATTCTGGTTACGTCACTGACAACCAACGGTATTAAAGGCATTATATAGAATATAATAATATATTCTATAATATAGCCAGCTACCGTGGACAATATTAAATATTTTAAGAAATATAATATATTATAAATACGCTAATATTTAAAAAATATACTGGAAGTACTATATGTATATCATATATTAAGTGTATTCATGGAAATGATACATTTAATGAACGTGTTGTTTATAATTTATATATAAAGACGTCAGAAGACTACAATTTTAGATGAAAATCATGCAATTAAAACAAAATATAACATTTTAATTTTTGTAATTTTATCATTATAGATTACACTATTTAAATATGGTCATAGTTAAAAAAGTAATTGATATCACGACAAAACGACAGCGTCGCAAACATGAAATCCAAGAAATCACCTCAAAAACGAAACGATAAAATTATGTAAGACACATTGATGTTTTGACATTGATGAAATTGATATAATATAGTCGCGTAAAAAATTATTGGTGGTTACTAAATTTCATATATAGGTCGTTTCGTAAAAAATTTCGTATTTGAGTTTTTTTGATATTTATTAACAATAATATTAACAATAATACAAGAGTCCAGAATTACAAATAAGAATATAGAGTCTAGAGTTACAAATAATAACCACCATTTTCAATAATTTTTTCAAAGTCAGCTTCCATATTTCTGAGGGC
>JAYRBW010065329.1:0-28893 GCA_036023295.1 Invenusta paracnida | reverse complement strand
TAGATCAGGAATATTACTAATCAGCAGTTTATCGATTCGAAATTGATCATTTAATCATGATTGAAGCTATAGGATTTGTCCAAACATACAAAAACGAAATAGCATTGACTAAATTCACTCAAATATTAGTTGTCTACAAAATGTTCCCACATATTCGTTTGCGGATGTAAAATCACATATTAGAATAAGGGTTAAGGAAATTATATTATAATTAATTTGTTTCTCTAAAAAAATAATTAGCATTTTAGTATTTATTTATTTTATTATAATCTGCTTTTCAATCAATAATTAATCGATAAATATAGTTCCTGTAAAATAATTTTGATAGTTTACAGCTGTTAGCTGTATATTTATTTAACATCTTAAATTTGGTAATATTATTTAAAAACTATTACATATAATATTATGTTACATAGTAAAAAAATCTATGAATATAGGATAATGTGTTATATACCTACCTAAATATCATGCAATTGCTGGTAATAATACACAGATTCAACTCTGGTTGATTTCGTAATCATCACGTTGTAAATTATATATCAATAATTTAGAAAATCGTCGTATTTCAACAAATTCTGCATATATAAGTAAGTAATACATGTAAAATAAAATGATTTCCATTTAAACTTAAAACTTTTTGCAATATTTACTATTTCAGTGAAAATATTTTTAAAAGATTATTTCACAAAAGATTCACAAGAGAAAAAGAGTACTATCAAATAAAAGATTTACTAATATAAAAATTTATGAGACTGTCGATCAATGCTCTAAGATTTTATGAATACAATTATAAATACAATTATTACATATATATGTTAATGTTATAAATTTTTGTCATCCACCATCGGACAAAATTCCACTTACTTGTTCCTGTATCTCAAGACGTTTAAAGTCATCCTGAAGTTTATTACAGGTGAGTTGCAGATCCCCAATGCTGACCGCCTGTCTTGTCAGTTGTCTATTACGAACAAAAAAATAGAGTTTTATCTTTTAATTATTCACAATAAATTATATAAGTAAATTATAATCACGCATGTGTATTTCTTTAAAAAATACATTTTGGTCATGCATGTAAAATTATGAAGATATCAGTATACATGAATAGCTTTTCAATTATATTATACAAACATTTGAATAATTAATTTGTGTAATTTACTTGTCGAAGTATAAAAATTCGGAAATCTATCGGGAGCCAAAGCTTCATTTTATAACTTGCTAAATAATTCTCTTAATGTGACTGATTACAAAGGTTATAAAAAGTGTTTGGACATCCATGATTTCGATTTTGTCTTACACGTTATTCGTATTAGACATTATGAAATAAATACAAGATACCCAAATATTAGAGACAATTGATTGGATTAATTTATAACTTTTTGAAAACTCAAGTTTAGGGATTTAAAAAACATATTTAAAATACTATATAAAATAGTTGTTCTTTCAAATCGTAGTAATAAAACCTGAAATTCTTTCTTATTATGGTTTAAGACATATATTTATAAATAATCAATGAGGTAAAATATATTTCCTAGAAATTATGATCTATTTATGTTTCGTTACGAAGAATATAACTACGAAATAATATTTTGAATTTTGTATTTCATATTTCGTATTTCATATTTTTACTTATACAATTGAAATTTTCTTTTTGTATAAATAAATCTATTTTTTTAGAATTAGATGGAGTTTTTACATTTTATAAATGTTTCATTTAATTTTTAATTTAATAACATATAAAGTCATTCGCTTATTAAGCAACATGTACAATACAAATATTAACTATCTTAAAAGTTATAACATTTTATATTTTACGACCAAATTAAATGAGACTATTTGAAGTAAAATTTTCAAAACTACTTTATTTATAAGAATTTCTTATTATAATTATAATCTATAGCCAAAGAAACAACAACAAGTACTCAACTTACTCCATTTCAGATGGCAAACTGTCCAATTTGCTGACTTCTCCTCTCTTCTTGTTTTGATTGGTCAGTCGATCCACAGGCCCTCTCCCCTTCCTCCGGCCCTCTTGTACCGAGGCAGCTCGTCTAGTCCTTCCCCCCGTTCCCATCATTTCATCCGCTTCCTCTCCACTCCCTTCCACTGCCCCCACAGCCTCGCCTGAGTCACCACACACTTGCTGCTGAATGGTGTTGGAGGTGGTCATCTTGCCTCTGGGAGACGGACTGCCGGGACTGAGAGGGTGGTCTTCCGTCCTGGTGTTGCCAGGAGAACCGCGAGTATGCAAGGTGAAGCTACGAGAAATTTTATCGATCCATCGCTTTCGTCGAGTCGTAGTTGTGGGCTGCTTTATAATAGAAGTATTAGTTTATCATCGGGTTAGATTATTGTCCTCAAGGACACATATTATTTTGTAGTTTCCTTAGTAAGTTTTGAGTTCATGAGTTCATGTCAGAAAGAATGGGATTTAAATGTCTGGAAGAAGTTTAGGATTAAAGCGCTCGAAAATCAGTGAAATCAGTGGTGGAATGATATAATTAATTAATTTTCAAAGGTTGATTAAACAACGGGAATAAAAATTCTTAATTAAATACGTTTTCGGATCTAAAATATTGGTATACTAGTTAATGAATTATTGTAAATTAATAATTTAAAGTAATATATTTAATGTGTTCTCAAATTTGTCTCTTAAATGTTGTGTTTCAATACTCGCGAATAATTAACTAATTAATTCCATTTATTTGAGTGAGCACCGGGATAAAATATATTTTAACACTGAATGTAACTGATAATTATCTCGTTGATGTATGTATTTTGCTAACATAGTAATATATGTATAGAACAAACAATTAATCAGTCAGGTAAACAATAATTCTAGGAAATTGGAAGTCTTTGCTAATTTGTAAATGATTGAAATAACTTTCTTTAGACATCCATGTTGTATAAAAAAATTAAACAATTTTGCCTTTTCTCATTTTAAATAAAGTATTTTATTTTTTCATCCTATACTAGTCGTTGTAACTATTTTGCTTTTTATAAAATTTGAACATAAAGTAGCTATTTAATTGTTGTTAGTTTGAGTGCGTTTGTTCAATATTTATTCTTACATATATTTAGTAAACATGTTATTTTAAAACTCATATTTTATTAGGGCATTTTTAGTTACCTTATAGTAATTTCTTTATAAGAAAAACATCTGTAAACCTATCATTTACATTACTTGCGGAATTATTACTTTCCTTTAATTCTTTAGTCATTCAGTACTTTTAGTTAAATCTATATTCCACTTGTATCTTATTTTTAAAAGTAAGTTTTAGAAAATTGTTTATAGCACTGCAAGATATGAAATAGAATATAATCAACACAATAGAATTGCATAAATCAATAAAATATCTCGAATACAGAAACAAATATTTTTTTATTTCTTACAACATTTTAAAATTTATTGACTATTTTACTCTCTAAATAGTTAAAATAGTGCATAAAAATATAATGTTTGTTTATGTATTTATTATTACAACCTAATGATAATAGATATTTCATAAATACGTAATAAAATCACAAATTTCATTGTCTGGTTAAACAGAAGTATTTGATAGATTTATTGAAATATAAAATTAAAATTTGTAAAATGTCTTACTTCAGGCTCCTCGGACATTGGGGAATTTAAATAAATGTCTTCAGCGGAAACAAATTATTCAAACTGTCTATGCTGCTTTTGTTCAATCATTGTTAAAACTACAGAAAACGTTCACCAAACCCTCCAAACACTCAATAATCGAAAATAAATGCTATATAGATCGGAAAGATGACAGACAAACTATACAAACAAATACGTGCTATGAGTCTGAATTTATAAGACCGAAAATTGGAGTTAATACAAGACAGCTAGCTATTGCGTATTTGCATAGTGCGATGGATTTGGACGATCTAATGTAAGTAAAAATACCTTGTCGTCTATTCCTTTCTGATATACTTATTGAATTACATCAGTGAGTTACACTACTAGCAAGTTTTCAGATCACAAACGACTGTGTAGTCTAAACGTAGGTACTACATATTCAAGTCTCAAACGAGTCTAAACGGTGCCCCAACGACGCTATTTTACTAAGTTGACTCAGCTTATAGCAATTGTCGAATACACAACACTATATTATACCTAGCTTATATTTTTCAAAACATACTATAATGTTATACTGCTGGTCGTTAATAGTACTTGCATAACAATTATCGGTAATACAGCGTTGTAGCACAGCCGCCTACATCCTTTGTGTGCATTTACTCCACTCGAAGCGCGTTCGGATAGTGTCCGTACACGCCTTTATATGTGCCTATTTAAGTACAGCATTTTGTCTTACATAGAAGTAATACCGCAAACTGTCACATACACCTCCTTCTTACTTCGCATCGACGCACATGTCGAATAAAAATGTCTTGGAACACACTATACATGCAGTATATGTGTATGTGAGGGTATCATTTTTTGATTTTTTGATTTGTATAAATAATTTTAGATCACCTTTTCCGATCATAGATATATCACTGGAATAAATTAGTAATTTATTTCCTTTCTAGCGCTATTAAGTTTGAAGCTTTGCTATATGTATTTGCCTATATTATATGATTACCTATAAGTATATACATTACCTAAATTATCTTAATTAAATACCACTTTATGTTCCACTATTTCAACATTACTAAATAAACTAAGTTATTTTAAAATGCAGTTACTTAAGGCACTCGCTAAATTCCTTAAAGTGTCACAAAAAATACTTATTTTTTAAGTTACAGAATAATGCCAGAACCACAGTTTCAACTCTTATTGATTTCACATGTATTAAATATATATATTTATCACTCTGTAAATTTTCGTCAATAAAACTTGTTATATTTTAATAAATTTGATGTGAATGGGTAGGCAAAAAGTAGTATTAAATATTTTGATTAAATTAATTTGAAGAGCAAATATATATATATTCATACAATTTTAACATACATATTAAGTTGTCTGTAAAAAATAATTTATTGCCTGTGTATCTAAAACTGTTTTATTACATCAACGATTTAATTGTTGTGAATCTTCAAAACATTATTTTGTAAAAGCTTTTGGGTAGCTGAATAGTAGTATTAAACTGTATACATAATCAATAAGAGTCGAAGCTCAGTATATAATTACTCTATGGCCAGAAGTGTATTTCATTATAAATTATCATAGATCCAATAGAACATAAACACATTAACAAATAAAACTTTAAGATTTAAGACGCACTTATTTTCTTCGAATAATTTCATTATGTCACATTTGTATTGTATTTTTACTATGTAAAATTTATACTGTTATTATGTCAACTTAATTTTAGGAGTAAAACTTATTGTAATTCGCATCTAAAATATTTCAAAGTAATAAAAAATATTTAGTTTATATTTTTACTCATAACTCGAAGCTATTGTATACTAGACATTCTCAAAATTATTTAATGGATTTCACTTATGTGAATAAACACAAAATAATCAATGGTTTTAAATAATAATTATACAACTACAATACAGCATTAATAGTTGATTAAATATCACTACAATAAGCACAATAACTTCTGCACTGTTATGGTTTAATGATTGTGATTTCAGTTCTTCTTTATATAATTTGTTATATTATTATACATATTCTCTTCGTAAACTATCTTTAAACTTTCAACAATTATATTACGCAATTGATAAAATTGTGTATGTTCGTTCATGAAATAAGAGTCTACATTAATTTATGCAAAGTTTATTAATTATACGTTCGTTGATATTTGTATCTGGAAATTTTATTCAATAATATTTTGTTGAAAACCAACTTACAAAGCAGCATTTTCACTACTTACATTTATATTAAAATGTCCAAATTGTACCCATTCTGCTTGACTCTACTAATCTTCGGTTGTGGATTGTTTCTACGAAAACCAGCGGAAGCGGCCACTTTGAATCAAAGAGGTAACTATGGTTACTCCACATCAACGAATCAACAGTCACCCTTGGCAAACCTGTTCCCGCAACAGTTACCCCAACAAAATATACCGCAGATGAATCCTTTACTCATGTTGATGCTTCTACAAATGAGGATGTCGATGCAGAACAATCAAATGGGCTTCGGAAGTCTTCAAAATGGGGGCGGCAATGCGGGTGGCAGTGGGCCGATCAGGATCGATAACAAATCAATCAATAATATCTATGGTTACTCTGATTAATATTCTTCAGAAGCAACGGTATATCCACTAGTATGATGGTGGGTGTACGATTTTCTTTATACTTCTTATGTGAAATATGTGGATCTGTTGAAACTCTTTGTATAAGTAGTGTAAGCTTTATAAATACTAGTGTTTTATATGTACGAGACACATTCTGTTAAGTTAATGAATGACGGTGGGCTTATATTGTTTAGAAATTTGATTTATGTATTTGTTGATATAATAAATGCACACTTATTTTTTTCATATTTGCACATTTATTTGAAATTAATAATTATTTTTTCAGAGTTTTCTTTTGTTTGTTAACTTTTGTTTAATGTAAGTAGCAATCAAAATCACACAAGGAAATTAATATTTCGTTTTTTTTTATTTTAGTTGCATAAATCTTGTAAAATAAATTTGTTTGATTGTTATAAAAATTATAATCGTGTTAACATGAATTTTTTTTAATTTATACGTAATTTTGTTTTTGGTCAATTTTGAATTTGAATACTAAAGTTTAGTCATATTTACGAATTATATTACGCACTTAATTTTGTAATTTTAAATACTCCTCACTACAAATATATGATATTCACAATATTCAAAATTTTTAAAATTTTTAAAAATTGATTGTTTATTATATATTTGTTCGGAAAATTTGAAGCTTTGTCAGGTGTTTTTAAAAATTGAAAACTAACATATGGTACACATTGATAAATTTATACATATTATACATTAAATAAAATTAGTGATATATTGTTATACGCATCTATACCTCGATTATTTTTTTATTCAGTTAATAAGTCTGATATTGTCAAACAATAAATGTTCGTATTTAAAGATATTCTAATTAAAGATTTCATTCATTATAACTGTTAAAAACTAAACATTTTAAATTAGATATTATATATTACCATAAAAATATAAACAACACGACATAAAATAATACAATTTATTTTTAAAATGCATAACCTAGTTATTACATAACTCAATTGTTATCATTAATCCATTCGATCATGCACACCCTTTGCTCACATTACGTAATCTCAAAATTGTTCTGTGTTTGCTATACTTTTGCTTGTAAGTTGAAATAACTTCTCCCTAGATGAACTAAGGTGAGATTCTGCCACACAGTGGGTATTTTACTGTATAAAAATCCAAATTCTTTAACATTATGTTTTTATATTTTTATCATGGTTATTCTGACGAAAAACCCTGCTCCTTTCAATCATTATATAACATATTATTATATCTTCCTAGCGTATAACACCAGTAGCATAGTACCTTACTTAATTACAAGTTGATAAATTACAATTAATACAATAAAATAAAATAAGCAAATACATTTTAGATAGGCACTATTCTGTTCATCTCATCACTATTTATGAAAATATAAAATGGTCAATTGCAAATAATATATATCTACTCATTAATAGAAGTATATTATAAATCCATGGCAATAATAAATCATGTGTCTTACGGACAACATAATTTTTAAAAACTTTAAAAATCTCCCTATAAGACAAATAATGTTTTATGATGAATCTGTTATTCATTACAAGTAAACATTTACAATACTGGGTGTGTCATAATTTGTCGTCAGATATAATATTCAATAAGGATTTATTTATGCACAGCATTTTTTTAATTTAATATATGTCTATAAAGAATACCATACATCTATTGAAACAATTTTTTTTTTATATCATTTATCTTTATATCTAAGCTTATATTAAGAAATATGGAGTATACTATGCAAGAAAAAATCACTATTACAGCTTGAACAATATCTTTTGATAAAAGTATGGAGAATATTAGAGGGTTTTTTAATCATTTTCAAAAGAAGTACTACTGGGGATAAATATAATTAATTATATATAACTATAACTAATTATTTATCCTAATTATTTTAGATTAAACATTACATTCAGATATGAATTAACTTATATATAGTATTATAAACTATTAATTTATCATAATAATATTTTAAATTTTCAAATTAATAATAGGTAACGATCATGCTACCGGTAATTCAAGCAATAATATGCCCAATAAGCGCCAATCGAAACAGCGCTCTAAAAAAAGAAGAAGAGTATATCCCCTTCAATGATATTTTTCAGATGAAATCGAAACAGGAATTATTTTATTAACTTGCGAAATAAATGTAATTTTTTTTTAAATAAGCGAAGCGAAAAAAGTTTATTTAATGTGCTAACCCTAAATTATGAAAATATAATTACCTGTCATTATTCTTACATTTTGTTTAATATATCGCATAAAATTTGTATTTGTACTTTTTAAAAATAATCTCAAACTCCCGTTTTGTATTAGTTCGTTTGTAATACCTTGAAGGTTCATATTATCCTAAGTCTGAGATGGGTTAACATCAATTTCTCTGTTCCTTTCACATAATCTGAGGCTCTTATTCAAAGCTAAACTTTTCATATTAGACGGAACAATATTTTATAAATAGAAATTGAAAAATAGTTTAACTAGAATAACCTTTTCGAGTGTAATTCGTTAAAATACAAATATTTTATAACAGGAATTTCTAAAATAATTTGCTTTTATTTTATTATACTTTACTTACATCTCCAATTATACAATATCCCTTATATTGTTATGTATTGCCTTTCTTGGTAAAACAAATCTATATACAATCCTTTAGTTTTCTTAAAGGTTTACTTTTATGTGACAGTCTATAGAAATTAAAAGAAATATTTTAATTTAAATACTCCTTGATGAAGAAAGCCTAATATTACATCAAGTAGTCTGAGCCAGCAGTATTTTATATCTGTTGATACTGCGCAATATTATTTTAAGTTTTTACTGTCCAATCTGTAGATAATATGCTTTGATTCTTTCTGTTCAAATATTAGTTTTGCTGAGGTATATTTATTGTATAAATTAATTGTACAAAAATGTTGCTTAATCATTAATAAAATTTAAAATAATGCTAATGATTGTTTGACATAAAATAAATGTATAAAGCATTGCACGTATGAAATAAAATAAATTCCAAATTCAATTCAAGTCAATTCAATTCAAAAAATCTTTAAGACAACTTCTTATTCCTTAAAAAAAATTCGTTGCACCCTTTAATTTTACAACAAAATTTATTCTATAATTTATTTTGAAAGAGTTTAAAACATCGGGTATTATATATAATTGTATTTAAAGTTTTGATATCAATTAAAAATATATATCAATATATACAAATATATACCAATTATTCAATCGTAATTCATTGCTGAGTGTAAAATATTTATTTTACTTAATTATGATATTGGTAATGAAGACGTGAATAATAAATTCTAAATAATCATTATTTAAACTTCTCTAATTATTAAAATTAAGGATAATATTGGTGTAAAACAAATAACCATTTTTTTCAATAAACGTGAAATAGTTCAATTTAAAAAAATTTACGAAATTTTGTAAAATAAACAATTTCTCCCAATTTTACATTAATATTTCATTTACTCAATATTTCAATAAATAATAGTTTTTTCGTTACAAATTGTAACAACTTACAGATAATTACAAATGTAAGTAAATAAATAAAACTCCGAAACATTTCTTGATAATAAACAATATTAAACCTATCATCATTTCATTGATTGAAATATTGTACAACTTAATTATAAAATATGCAATAATTTGTAGAAGATTTACAAGTGTTCCCGAAACTAATTGAGTCAACTAATAATTTTAAATTTAGCAATGGTTGAGGAATATACCACAAATTATATTAATAACGACCAAGTGTACAAAGATTAAATGAAGTGGTAATTTCTGGTAAAAAAAAGTAATAAGAGGGAAAATAATGAGAAGTGTGCGTATTTAATTAAATTAAGATATATTAATTATTTCAACGATTAAGCGAATAACCTGTTTTATTTATTGTATTTTTAACATGGAAAATTGTTTTTTATTTTAAAACTAAAACTTCTATCTATAAACTTCAGCTATAAAGATATACATATAGTAACTACCATAAACTAACAAAAATGAGCTTCATAATTTCAAGATAAATAATAACGTAATTTGTCAGTGAGCTTTCATCAGTTTATTGATTCTTATCAAATTACGTAATTTATGTAAACCATTTTATTGTAATCATATGACATACGAACACAACTATCCATTGCAACGTACCTAACATAACGAGCAAATATTAAGCAGATACTGTAGCGGCTTACCTAGTGAAAGAGAAGCAGTTAGTTATCATGTCAAGTTGGTACTCTACAAAGACTATTTTCGTTCTGTGCTTTTTACAACTACTATGGATGTGCCAATTTGTGAATTCAGGTAATATATTCCCCTACGGTAGCAGACAGATGAATCCCTCCAGTTTTTCGTACGGATACAGACGTTATGGCGGGATGGGCGGCGGTTTGGGAGGAATGGGAGGTTTACTTGGCGGCGTTAGCGGAATGATGAGTCCCTACTCTCAAATATCACCACTTCTAAGTGGTGCTAGGAGCGGTGGATTATTTGGAGGACTGGCAGGTTTTGGCGGTTTGAATGGCGCTGGAAATGTTTTGGGCGGTTTGAATGGCGCTGGAAATGTTTTGGGCGGTTTGAATGGCGCTGGAAATGTTTTGGGCGGTTTGAACGGGCTTGGAGGAGGATTGAGTGGCTTGAATGGATTAGGAGGCGGTATGGGGAGTTCCATGGGGATGAACGCTCTTCTCAGAATGATGATGACAAATAATCAGAAAGCCTTCGATAGTCTTCAAAATCAGGGTGGTCACGGTGGTGGCAGTGGCCCAATTATGATAAAAAATTACAACAAAAATAATATCAAACTCAAACATAAACACATGTCTGAAGAAGGAGAAAATGCGCCATCGATGAACAGCGGAACAAGTAGAAGGAAACCGAAAAGATTTCGGTATCGTCGAAATAGAAACACGAATACAGCTACCAACAGAAATCGTCGTTACAGAAACCGAAATAATGCTTCTAATAGAAATACATCTACCAGAAGAAACCGGAATGCTGCTACAAAAAGTAACACTGCTTCTGATTCGACGTCACTGGGATCGCTCAACTTCGATGACAATGACGATACTGATGATGATGATGATGACGACGGTTCTGATTTATCCCCACAACAAACTCGATCTGCATTGAGTCTACTTCGTAGATCCGCTCATTACACACCTGAAGATGCTGCAAACGACAGTCTTCTGTAGATAAATGATTTCCACAAGATAAATGTATTTGTCGTTCTCTTTATATATATAATTATATTTAATTTTTGTTATTTTTATTTTTATTTTTATGGATTATACGAAATACTTTTGTAGAACGTGTGTAACCTTATTATGAAATTTTAGTATATAATATTTATATAAACTGAAATCATTAATGAGTGTTTTGTTACCGATTAAAAGAATATATGAAGTATACCTTTTAATTTCTTGCATATCTATTATGCTAAAATATTAAATGTTGTTATTAAAATATTTGCTCAAAAATCACATGTTAAAAATCATAGATTATTTATGTAAAATGATTATTCATTAAGTATAAATGAACATTTTAATGATGTTATCAATACTGACATTAAATTCTGTCAACTTCTGTAAATAGCTTTATATAAAAATAGAATAATTCGGAAACTAATTAAAAGAACAATACTATGACCCATAAGTAAGTAGCACTTGATTGAATTATAGTTAATAATCGAGACAAATATAATTCCAAATAAATCCTAATTCAAACAATTTTAAAATGTAGCCTAAAAATTGTAAAAGTTAATTATCGTAAAAATAGACTAGTTTTCATATTTTTACAAATAAATGAATGTAAAAGTCATGATCAAAAGAGTACTATCAATTAGTGTACAGAACGATTGAACCTCTGTGTCTTTGGCAACTGCATTTTATTGCATTTCACGAGGCTCCAAAAACGAACTATTAGATGATCATTAAGATGAAGTGGGGCATCATCCAACAGCAAGTTATTAAATGAAAAATGTTCAACATTGTCATGATGATTAATAAATCATTGGAGAAATCATACTTACTGATCACTATCATCCTCATTCAGTTCATGTAACAAAACCGATACTATAAAGTGAAAGGTTGCTGTCTTTTAAAATTCACCGAATATAAAAATATGACTTGTTTGGTTCAGCAGATGTTTTCCTTGTTAAATACTTGGAATTATTGCCAAAAGCACTGATATCTTTATCAAACTTCGTGGATAATGGTGGACACGCGTTGTCTTTTGATTGCCTTACACAGACCTTGTTTCTTCAAATTTAACTAAAATATCAGTAGTTTTACGACACCGCAATAAAAATTGCTTCCTTTCGTCAAAATTAAATCCTGTCCTATACCCCAGATTATTACTGTGCAAATGTACGTTGTGAGAAAAATTTAATTAAATAAAAATATATTCCAAACTACACTAATTCTTCCATAAAATAATTTGTTATCATTTATTTATTATTTATTTTATTATTCTGCTTGTGACATCCTTTCAATGATAATTCTTCACATATTTTATTTTATAAGTTTTTGACTAAATTGAATGTATGTTTTGAATATATCGCTAAATGTCTTTAATAAATAATATATCAATAATTACTAACTTTGTTTGGATTATAATCACAAAAGTTATTTCCATATATTGGACCTATTTTTCTATTTATTTTCTTTATTTCGTAGGAGATGTATTTTAAATTTTAAATTTGTAATTGTTTTTTCTGTCAATATTTTTATTGTTTAATCTTAGAGTAGTATATAGGCTTAATGCATTCTGACTCAGTTTACTTATAAAATACTATGTGAAGTTAACTTATTTCACATATTAATATATAACCTTTTAGACAAATTAAGCTAATAATCGGTAGTAATATAAATAATAATATCTAAAGAAAGTAGCAGTGCGTACAACTTTATTTTTAGTTGTAAACATTATACTTCGTGTATATATGTAAATTAAATATGTGTTTATTTATTGGCGTAATATTTAAATACTGCTAAACGTGATAATATGTAGCTAATGATGATAATGATCCATTTTTGGATTTTTTAATTTTAGTCATTTTTCTCCTAATTCTTTTTTATAACAATTATAATTATAATATTGTTCAAAGTGCTATAACATTTTTAAATTTTGATATTTTGGGATATTTTTTCGGATTTCAATGCTCCAATGTGTCTAGTTTTATGAATGTATCTTACCCAATTTTGAATGAATGAGGCTTAGCCCGTTCTCAAAAATCGGTCCCATATATATCGCTTTTAATATTTTATCTATATGTACGAGCATCTATATCTTATATCTGTGTTGTATACAAATTTACCTAGGAATTCCTTGAGCATTTCTTATAAATTTATATTCAACTTGCTAATTGTATTTTAACTGAATTATAAAGTATATATATAGCCAGAGAGCAGAGATCCTTCTCCCTACCAACTCTATGGGTATAGCAACAGTGTCCATTTATCTAATTTTATACTTTTATAATCAACTTTTGTAAAATTAATATTTATCTATCCCTATAAGGATATATATAGAACTTTATAAACCGAAAATTATTATTTCTAAATCAGCGTCTACATTGTGCAACTTTTCATATATGAAATTAGTCAAATAACGGTTTAATATACAGTTATCCATGAAATTTTACATCGTGTGAATTAAGAAGTATAGGTAACGTTATAACAAATTATTAGATTTATCAAGATATTTACTTTTATAAAGCTAGAAGATACAATTTAAAGTTTATATTATCGTATGTAATTATTTTTCACATTTTTAATAAAATGAATAATAAACATTTCAGTTATTATATACATAGCACTTAGTTTGAAAAACGAAAAAGTTTAAAACTAATTCGGAAGCTAATATAATTTTGAAATAGTGATACATGTATTATTAATAAGTAATATGATTATGTATGTATGTATAACTTTATTGTATAATTGCTTTATGTTATTCAAATTCATTTACTTAATTATATTTTTTTAATATAGTTTGAACATACAAAAAGACAAATTACTTGTTTTCGAAATAACAAAATCATTGTTTAAATTTATTTGCTCATAGATACGCGTCAGAGCCAACTTTAAATTTTTGAGAAAATGGCTCAAGAAACTGCAGAATTAACAAAAAAATCAACAGACAATGACTTAATAAATCCCCCCAAAGTTAAAGCACCACTTAACTATAAAGAATACTTAGAATGGGATAATATTGTGAGATAATGGGTATTATTATTTATTATAATGTATTGTATCAATATCATATCAATATGCCTTCAGCTTCAGTTTCACTTGTTCAACAAGTTATGATTTAACTAAATTGACATTGTTGTGCACAATGTTGGAATTTCCACAATTCGAGAATTGCGCTTATAAATACCTGAAATGTGCAACTTTATTGGAAAAATTTTATAAGGCAGGACACAAATGATGTATTGTTTACCAGGATTATCATCTTGAAAAAGGCAAACAGTATATGGGCATGAACACATGAACATATGAGGATTTTCCAAAAAATGGAATATGTTTTTTTATATTTGTAATGGTTGACTTCAGACTGAACCTATTTGTGTACTATTTTTTATATAAATAAACGTGTATAAAATAAGAGTAGTTTTTTTATATATAGTAAATACAAAATGATGAATATACTCGAAATTTAGAAGAATATAGTGATATAAAACTTAATCTTAATTAGTATAACTATTTTGAGTAATGTTTAAAATATGCATGCATTCGCGGATTTAGTAAAGTAAAACAAATCATCAAATAAATATTTACTGCAGTCAATGGTGAAACACATATAGTAGACCAGTTTGTTTCAAATAAATTTTATATTTATATTGCATATTATAAAACATAGAAAACACATTTTTAGCCTGTTTTTGGCACCTGGAGCCACAATTATAATATCTAATAAAGATATTAGTAAAATAATAAGCTTTCCACAGTTATACCAAATAGGGATCATCAGCAACATACATTTAATATTATAATACCACAACACTATTCTTTGTGTGAAACACTTATTTTATATTAATTTTGTTTTAAACATATAAAATTATATTTTAAATCACTTATTCAAATATTTTTGCTATTCATCAACGATTTTTGTCACAAAAAGTTTAAGGTAACCGGTAAAAATCAATGAAAAATCTAAATTTATGTGTTCAAACTAGGTAATGTGAGATATATACCTGCTACCCGGTAAACAAAGCATCATTTGTGCCCTGCCTAATGTATATATCAATATGAAAATACAATATAGAGGAACTTTTTTTTATTCTAATTTCTTGTGAACTGCAATTAACTTTATTATAATATTATTGCCAAATTAGATGTAAAAAAGTAAAATTATATATATTGATTCAAAAAGCTAATTCTTAAAAGGTGCAGTGAGTTATTTGAATTATTCTTATATAAGTCATAAGTATATATACAAACCTGGTTATATATTCACCAATAAAATTACAATTAGTAAGTTAACTAAACTTCAATTTCAGTAAGAGAAATATATAAAAATGAATAACTCATCTCAGTGTTTTTGTGATAGTTAAAGCATAATATTATATTATTCTCATATTACACATATAATGATTTAAAAAACTAATTCTTAAAACATACACCATGATATTAGATTTATTTTTTTATATATATCTATAATATCAGACTATAAAAATAATACAATATAATTATATGACTATAATATATACTACAGTTCAATCAGGAAATAATTAAGATAAATATAAAATACAACATAGAAGTACAATTTTGATTTTAAATTCTGACAAAGTGTAAATTAATTATAATTTCATTACTTAGAAAAAAACATAAAAAGAAGTAATATTACTAATTGAAAGAAAGGCTAATTCTTAAAATCTACAGCATGTTATTAGAATTATTCTTATATAATAATATATACAAACCTTTCTTTATTATATACTTAATTTAAAAATTAATTAAAGATAAATAATAATATCTACATATATCAATAGATTTTTTGTCATTGGGATATATTTAGTACTTTTATAAATATATTAATTAAACATAATATACAAGAATCTCCTTGAGATCTAGATTCAGCTAATAATCAGATAATGCATGCAAAAAAATTATATAATATTTTCCTGTAATTCTATGCAATTTTATTTAAAAATATCTGTAATACCCTATATATCAATTTATAAAAGAATGTTCAGTTCACTTACTAATTATCACTTCATTGGTGAATATATAGCCAGGTTTATATATATATTCTTATACAAGAATAATTCCAATAATTCACTGTGTTTTAAGAATTTTTTATTTCTTTTACTAAAGTTACTTATTTTTATGTTCAATTTGAAGCTTCTTTTCACTTTATGATAACTTAGAATTGAAATATTTCCACCATATTGTATTTTCATTATCAATATACACACTTGGAAATTATTCCAATAAAGTTGCACCTTTTGTTTTTTCATTATAAAATTGCAACATTGCACACAAAAGTATTACTAATACTATTTGATTTAGAATATAGTAGAAAGAAAGAAAAACACAAGTTGCAGTAATATAAAAAGTTTATTTTACTAGTTTCTGGAAGGACATTTCTCTTATCATGTAATATTAAAACTAAAAATGTGGAGAATGAGGATACCTAACTTTAAGTGTATGATCTAAATGAGAATATAAGTTACATAATTAGATTAAACTAACTGTTATCTTTTAATATTGATAACACCTGATCTTTAATAGTTAAATAATATTAGTATGTTATAATAACAAATGTATTTTTATAAATGATGGAAATGTAATAATATATATATATATTGATATTTTATTTTATTAATATTGTTATATATTTACTTTAGTAATAGACATATAATTTGAAATATAATATTAATAAATAGTATTTGTAAGATATATATATTCCATTTAAATTTAAATAAATATATTAAAAGTACATAGCTAGTAATAATAGTAGTAATTATAAAAATATATAAGAGAATATAACAATATACTTATAAATACTATATTATAAATGAATGTATATAAATTACAATATTTTTTAACAAATAGTTGAATAAAATAATACTAAAACATAATTTCTGCAAATATACATACCTATATTTAATTTTGAATTATTAATGTTTTAATAATACATATACTATATTTAATTCATATACATTATATTTTATATATAAGACTTTAGATAGGCATTTAATATGAAATTTAATAGGCATTTTTTTAATATTTGGTTATTTTTAAACATTTATAAATATTATATAAACAAATAACAAAGTTATACATACATTTATTCGGACATTATATATGTATATTCAACAAACATCTCATTAGATAATAAAAGATACTATAAATGCTTAGCTTGGAATTATACATATATAAAATACTTTAAAGACTTTATAAAAGCATAAACATATCCCACTTAATATTTCAAATATTTTAGATATCCCATTATATATTGTAACTGTATAAAACTCCAAGTCTGTAATTTTAAATGTCTAAAAAAATAGCCAGCTATATATTTCAGAACAATAAAAATAGCCTACTTACTGTTATTTTTTTATAAAAATGTTCAGTTTGATTAATTATATATTTAGTTAATATATTATATTAGATGTTATAACTTATAGCTGTATAAAATAGTAAGCTTAAAATTAATAATATATAAAATGGCCTACTAGATAATATAAAAGCATAAAAACAACCAGCTTGTAATTTTTGATCAATAAAAACATCCTTCATGGTATTAAAAATATTTCAAACATCCTATTAGACATTATAGTTGCATAAAACACCAAGCTTATTATTGTAAATTTAAATATATGCCCAATAGCATGAAAAATACATTTAAATATGTCTTTATTTATAGAATAATATACTCACTATAATATTTAGAATTTATTTAATTTACATTGATAAATATCAATTGCTTTACTTTATATACAACTTGAAACTATTCTTAACTGTATTGCCTTTTAAAATAAATATGGTATATCTCTAGGCATATATTAAGCCTGTATGGGAGCTCTCCCCTTCAGGATCAACATTATCACTGGGGCTTAATTTCTATCATGATAGAATTCTTTAATCACCATAAAACTGACTCCTGCTTAGCAGTCATTTCAACAACAGACTTCATTCTCCTTCTTGATCTCTGCTTACTTAAATGCACTTTCTTACTGAATGGATTCTCTTATAAACAAACTACTGGAATATCCTCAGGACATTGTACTGCACTACCTTTGGTCATTATTTTCATGCACCCCAACAAGAGAGAGATTATAGATTCTTTAGATGATATCTGCTACTGAAGACAGTATATTGATGATATTTTCTTATTACTACTTCTGACATTATTACCTTAGTTTCTTTAGCTAACTCTACTCTTCCTAACATTCAATTTACTTATGAAAATCCTTGTAATAATAAACTTTTAACTTTTTATTAAACCTACACATAGTGGCACTTTTCAAAGTTTTGATTCTTATACCTCTTTCTCTCACAAAAAAATAGAATTTTTCTAAATTTGTTGTGCTAATAAGTTGTCTTTCAATAATAACTGTACTAACTCTGACATTGTTAAAATAAAAAGCAAACTTGTGAACATTGGCTACCCAAGTAACATTTTTGCCAAAATCCGTTATAATCTTGATAATAATTTTGATAAATCTATTTGTCACATAAAAATTACCTTTATTGGAGATACGAATGTTATAAAATTAAGCAACTCTGCAAATCTACCCAGTTATATAATCAAATTTGAATTTGAAATGCAGTGTTACATGTTGTAACATACATAAAGTGGAGACTAAATGAAAGAAAACACAGTCATATAAAAGCTTCACAGTTAATTAATAACAGGCTATGGAAGATATGCAAAACAAGAAGTTGAAGCACAAGCAACATAGGGAAGATTAGTAATCAGAAGATCAAGTAGTACATGTTAAAAGATTTTGAGCAATGTAATGTTTTTACATATTAATTGACTCAAAAAATATTTTTTGTAAAGAATAATATAGTGTGTATGACAACCATGTATTTACGTATAGATATAGATTTGTAAATAATTTTTAATATTAATGTAAAACTTTTGATGTAATTCAACAACTATGTCATCATTGTTATACTTATATTTATAATTTGACCTGACTTATTATTTTTAATCCCCATATTACAAATATCCCTCACCCTTATTATCAACTTTACTGTAAATAACAGTACTATATGTAAAAAACTACTTTTATAAATATTCTTCAACACTTTTTTATGTATAACCAGGATTTTTTTGGAAAATGTTGGGGACCCTGTAGGCAGTTGGAGGGACCCAAAAAATGTCCATATAAATTTCATAATTAGAGATCTTTTAATTTTTTCTCGATTCTAGGGACCCAAAGCGGGTCCCTAAAACACCTTAAAAACCATGGTATAACTATAAACTACTATCTGATCCTTAGTTTCTTTAGATTTATTTATGACAAATATAATTAGTGTCCTGTTATTGCATCTATTTTTTGTTTTTTTCCTAGTTTCTAACAGAAATACAAGATCATTCTAGACACTTACTTCTCTGAAATAGGACTATTTAATTTTATTCGTAATATAAAGGGACAGCTATAATTACCCTGAACCACAATAACAAATAAATATTTAGTATTATCTTTCATTTCCATTTTCTACCAGAATTGAAATTCTTCAAAGCGTTTTCTAATAAATGTTCTAATTCTGACTACAATAATAATAACTGACTAATAATTCTGACTAATAAATGTTCTAATTCTATAAACTAAAATAACACCAACCTAAATGCGAATACAGCTTTCTCAATTAGCTACTTGTCACGTTTGTTGTTTTTAGAATTGAGTAGTAGTTATTTTAGAACTATGTTATCACAATAATTGTTCAATCATTTTCGATCAAAAGCTCATTACCACAGAATATAGTAATGACCAGATGCGTATCTTCAAAAAATAATAGAAACACAATTTGGAGAAATATAATACCACTTAATATCGATTACAATTTAAAAATCAGATATCTGTTTTGTATCATTAGCTTATTCCTGGTTTTCTCAATTTAATTAATATTAAATCAAAGATTTCTTATGAGTTCCCCTATTGGAAAGCTATTAGATCAAAGGTCATTTCGTAGCAGCCATATCGGATTTATTTAAATTATGCTTTTTAATTATAGTGCATAAACGCTTTTGCGAGATACTCATACGATCATTTGCTACATTATTTGTCCTTATTACCATGGCATCTATGTCATATTCACCGCCATAATTTCTTTATATTTTAGAAAGATTGGCCCGAAAGTATCACATCCGAAGAGATCATTTCACTTCAAGAGGATGCCAAGAAGATTGGAACTCTGGAAGATATCAAAGCACGACTTAGATTAGCAGCACGTATGTTTTTATATTTCTTTCTCTATTGAGGATCGTTTACACATTCTCTTTTCTAGAATTTTTTATCATTAACTATTATATTTCTGCATATATATTGAAAACTTGAAGAAAATATATAGCAGTAGTCTATCTAATATATATATATATTTGTTAGTGTTAGTTGTGACAATTATCCTTGTGAAAATGCCTTGTTGATAATTTAATTAAGGATTATTTTGTATGTTAACTAATATTATCATACATTCATAATCATATGATAAATTATAATTTTCAACATTTTAATATTTTATTCTTATATGTTTCGTATATACATGTATATAAAGTTTGTATTTTAAATGAATAGTCTAAAATATTGTAAAAATTTATAATACAAGTCCATATTGTAGAATTTTCAATAACATGATATGCAAAGATATGATTATAGAATGCTATAAATATAATAATATAAAGAATTAAAATTTAACAAATTGGAATAATAGATGATCATTTATTTTAAACCATTCATTGAAAAAAAATTATATACATGTATAGAATATAAGAATAAAATACTAAAATTTTGAAAATTATTATTTGTCGTCCATTCACTAACATTGTCTTATATTCAGCTACGAATTAAACTGAACATTTATATCTGATTTGATGCTCTTAATTATGAAATGTGACAAGCGCAACAACAGTATAATATTCTAACAAAATAAAAAAATCTAATTTTTATTTTTCCTCTCTTTAATTTTCTACACCTGATCTAAGCTCGAGACATTATAGAGATTATAACAGTAGCATATTATAGGGATTCTGGTGGAAAAGTCACTTTTTGGTAGTTCCCAGAATAGCCCAGATATAGTACGTGTAAGGCGTGTCTAGAACTGACTTCTTTTATCGACGTAATGTATAAAAAAATATGTTTTTCTTTTTATGTTAGACAATCTAAGACTTGACATAGGCGTGGTTTAGTAGAATTCACTTTCTGACCACTTTCAGCGATTGATATGACCCCTCTGGATGACCTTCTGGCTCGAATAACAACCTTCGAGTCGGATTTGGAACCGTACGCCGGACGACTGATCAATCTGGACGTGGGTGACTTATCGGAACGAACGGCTCTTGAAAAGACAGAAATGCAAGTTGTAAAATTGGGTAGGTGTCTGTCTCTTTCCATTATGCATCACTTAGGACTGATTTTATTTAAACATTACATGCATCTCCCATAGTATTTTGAACTGAAATTCATTTTTACTAAAAAGTCTTCATGCTAACGATTTTCTATTTACCTATTAAATTATTTGAATAATTGATTTAAATAATTTACTTGTTATTAACAATAGAGGGAAAACAGTTCTTAATATTTGTGTTTATTATCATCTCTTTTATTCTTACGCAACATTTCATTGTAGTATAAATCTTTTGTAGTTTTTACACAATTGTTATTTTGAAATGGGAAATAATTTTTTTAATATATATTTTGGGTACATAGTATACTTGCCGTAATCAAAGAACTTTTCAAATACCTACAGTAACAAGTTATAGTACGAGTAGGTATATGACTTCATTTATTTCAAATATTTTATTTTACCTGTCTAGCTGAAAAAGTGAACGCGACGTCGGATCTCGTCAAAACCCGAAGTAACCGGAAACCAGCAGCCAGCAAAAGAGGGGTATGTCTGGAAATGTCTTGTCGTTCACTATGCATTGATGCCTAGAAGCTTAAGTAAATAAACAAGCTATAGTATTTTGTAGACTAGGATAAACCTTTTTGCCTTTATAGATGTATACATACTCGTATATATTATAAATTTAACTTTAATATAAAATACAGCATATTTTATGAATCTGACTTTTTAACCATTTTTATGTGCATTTTCATCTTATGTGTACATATATTTCTCTTATCTTTTGATACGTGCTTCTTCTCTCACTTTCACCCTTTGGTAGACTGCATTAAACGAAATGAAGGGTAAATCAGTGGCCCACTGTGTCTTCCCTGGATTCCATGACACCGAACTCACAGAGCTGCCCGGGTCCATTGAAGTGCCTCAAATTCTCCACAAAGTCAGCAAGGCCATACCAATTGGGGTAGGGTGAGATTGCATGTTCCCTATCTAACATGTCTTATTCGATATTATATTTTTGCCATATATTAAAGCATGCTACTATAAGAATGGAGCGGTAGTCATTTAAATGTTATTTTACTATTTTATTATACAAATTACCAATATTTTATAAATTATCTAATTTTCCAATTATGTCCCACGTAAAGTAATGAAATGAAATCTATTTAATTAACAAACTGTTTTGATATTTTATTTTTGAATAATATGAAATTTATTTAGGACTGATACATACCTTAGTGTATTTTATGGTTTAAATGTCGACTGTGTTCTAACTTATAATTAGGAACTTTAAAAATAATTTTTAGTAAGACTTCATTCATTTCTAAAAATATAAGAATACCTTCTTTAAGTTTTATACAACTGTTTTATTGTAGTTTAAATTTTGGCTGCGCATCTTATGAAGCTATTTTTACATAAAAATGTTAAAATATAGATATTTAATTTTTTTTTTTTCGTTTCAATTATGTTTCCAGGCATTTTTTTTTTTTTTAGCCTGGCTTTATGAAATTCTGGAAGAAGATATTTCTCTCAGAGGCTTCCGTTGCTATTGTTCAAGACAGTTTCTGGTGGATCTTTCTAGACATGTTTGAGGTGTGCATTAAATATACAGTTGTGTTAAATATTGTCTATCTGGTATTTTGAACTGCGAGGTAGGTACTTTCCCATATATCGTACTGTCACTATATTTCAGGAGTCAGACAAGTCCGAAGACAGGCGACGGATCTTCAACCGAATTGCGGACAGTTTTGCGGCACTTTTCGTCAGTATCAATCCAGAAGTGAAGGATCATTTCTTCAAGGTGACTTTCACGCCAAAAATGTTCTGGTTCAGTAATAATATTAAAGTAGTTTTGTCTATTTCTATGATATTTATTTCTGTAGCTCCCTGTATTAAAATACTTACTTTTTGTCTATAATCTCATTATTATATAATATAGTACAAAATTAGTATCTATGTACCTTTCCTATATCGATACGTTTAATCTTTTCAGACATTTTAGTGATGTGTCATTACAAGAATTATTGATGCGGGAATAAAAAATATTTAATACACATTAATTAATTGTAAATACTTTCCCTTGTAGTAACTTTAATTTAACAAAAATATTTCAATTTTCTTTAAATATGTATGTATGCATATATGTATGTATGTAGGCAACAAAATATATTTGTCCTGTTGTCAGATATTTCTTTATAAATTAAATCACTATTACGAAATTAAGTTCTCTGTGGATATAGTTGAACATTTCTTCTTTATCATGTTAACCTATCTGTAGAGTGTACTTCAATAATAATAAAAATATATCATGTGATTGTATCGTCATGTAGTACGCCTGATGCTGCATTGAAACTATTTGTTGTTATACATGTTGTATATATACCCTAAAACCACTTTTACTGTGGTGACTTTAAAACCTGCTTTTGTGTATCATCTTTTTGATATCGTCAGTTCTACCCAGAGACCGTGGCCATGGCTCTCTATTCAGCTTATATGGAAGCCTTTCCCGAGTCTAGGAAATTCTTTTCGGCAGAGTTCAAACAGAAAGTAATCAACATTATCGCCGAATGGATGACAGGTACAAATTAGTACTTGTATGAATGCTCTTATAATTGGACAACTAATAACAAACAATATCAAGTAATATTTAATTAATTATTTTTGCATAAAAATCCTTTCTTATACAGAAACTTTAATATAGAATATTTCGATGGCGATATACTATAAATGTTTTCAGAATTCTAAATATTGATATATGATGACTAAGTCAAAATTGTGTGTTTTGATCTGGATGAACTGAAAAGCAAAAATAATTCCATATACTGAAGATGTTACTGTATTAAAACAACAATTTTATGATTTTTCTTAAAATATGTACAATATCAAACAATATTTAAATAGTTTAAAAATGAAATAAAAATAATTTTACTATAGTTTAATTGTATAGTTAGAATAGTTTAATACAGTTGGAAGAATTCTTTTTTGAATATTTATTTCTCTTCTATATCTCACTGATCAGCTTATTGGATGAGAGTTATGCATTGCGAATACACATTTTACTAACGTCTTGTATATGCAATATTTTATCTAGTTTCTATTTATAATATCATCTTCCTTCCTAGTATTACTGCCAGCTGTAGGTATATTATTGATGCCTTCATGGGCTGCCTCATAAAGCTATAAGTAATGCACAGGGACGTTGCAGCAACTCATCTTCGTTGTCTGGACTGGACAATTTGTTAATTCATCTGAAGCTATTATTTATATGGCTCGATTCCATTAAGGAAACAGATACATACAGTCGATTAGTTCAAATTTGATAGTAAACAAATACGGCTTTGCACGTATGATAAATTTAATTTCAAACATTTTAAATAATGCAAAAATATAAAACAGTTCACTGATTTAAACAAATATATTTAAAACACAGAATCCAGAAACATATTCTTGATTTAAGCAAAGAATAAGTAGCATACTATTCTTAGCCTTAACTTTAATTCGTCCGAAAGATTTTTGTTTGTGTGTTCAAATTGTACGAGTTACATTGACTTGCATTGCTTCCATAGATACCGTTATCTCCATGCAATTCACACTACATTGGTCCCCCCACCCCAGGTGTGCACCCCTTGCCCGGTTCCTACAAGAAGTGGAACACAGCCCTCCTGGAAGCCACTGACATCCCGGTCAGCGCCGTCAATCCAACCGACTCCCTCCCCACACAGTCGGCTTCTGACTCGGTCATGCAGGCCATGCTCGCTATGAATGATCCACGTCAGTTCCCGATCATGCGCCGCATAATAGCTCCACTAGATTGTGCACAGCTTGTACTTACATAAATATTACACGGATTTTCAAATGACATAATTAGCGTAGCTGGTAGTTCCGTAAGAAGTTCAGTTTTCCCATCAGATCTGAAGTATTTGTAGTATAGTAAAACTACTATGGTAATAGTATTATTTAATAATATTCTTGGGATATTCCTGTTTTTCATACACACAGAAAATGTAATTGTAGAATGATATGTATGTATACACGTGTATAAAGACATTAATTGTGGAACATGTATAATCAAATATGGTATGATTATTTTCAGTAATTCTTAGAAGAATAAAATTTTATTTCAGAACTTAATGGTATAGTTAAATTTTTATTTAATGGGAATAATTATTTTAGTCCTGTATTTCTTAGTATAAATATCTGTACTGGAATTATTGTTATTTTTTCTTGATATGAGAACAATCATTATGGTGATATTTATATTCGATGAATATTACACGAAAAATACTCCATAATGACATTGTTGCACTTTTCCTGAATTTACCATGGAATTTAATTATTTCTCTGCATTGGAAATATATTGAATTATCAGATTTTATTCCTAGAATAGCTGGCACATTTGAATTGGGAATGTTGATTTTCTTCAGGTGATGTGAAACTTGACATCGAAGGCTTCGAGGCGTCAGTTCGAACACTTTCAGCAGGACTGCCAGCGCCCAGAAAGAAAAGTGAGTTAATAGGACAGTTGCATATAACAGCTAGTAGTAGAAACAGGGGAACCTCTTTATCTCATAAAGGTGGAGTGGAGCGGAGGGTTCTACTCCTCTGTTGTAACAATTATCATTATTATTACATTTTAAGAAAATAACTCTAGCTATTCTTAATTAAGCTCTTTTAAACTTGGTTATTTCAAAACAACTCTCGTGATAAGGTTTAATAATGTGCTATTATTATATACATGTTTTACTATGTATGAGCATTCGATATGATCTTCATTTAACTAGTGGCTATAAATTATTATACTATGATATGATATACCATAGTATTGGCATTGTTTTCGATTGTTTTGTAAACAATTAAATTTTTTGTTTACACTTTGATTAAATATATTTCTATTTTCTGACATTTTTCATTTTATAGTAAATTCATCAAATAGCTTACAGCTGGAAAAGCTCTTGCATAAACGTGCATGTAGTATTTATCCTAAAATGAATTTTGCGGTATTAAAATAAGCTGTTTTTAGAATTATTATACCGAAATACCGTTCATATTTATTAGGAATAGTATTAAAAGTAAAGACACGCTACGCAAGTTGAATAATATTAAACCTTATGAAGCGATTCGCATCGACAGGGGAGCGGTTACGTGGAATGTAAAATTTATAATTTAACTTATAATTTAATGGAATGTCTGTACCGATGTTTGACTATAATGATAAATTATTGGATCTACTGTATATAAGACCGAGTATAGTACAAATTGTTTTTCCTAATTGAAAAACATGTTATACATACATATGTAAACTATATATACTATATATACTATATAATGTTTATGAAGTATACACATTTTGTATGCTGAATTCCTAAAATTGTAAAACTTGTTTCGATGTACAAGGAATATATTTTGCTATTCCTCTCAATGTAGCTTTTTCTATATTCTGCACCATAAGTTTGAAGGACTTTCATTTTCTAATGTATACCTCTTTTTATTACATATTTGCACTTATTGATGATAACTACTAATCAATCCCTATTAAAATCCAACTTCCACACTTCTAATCCTTAATTTCAGAAGGTATCTCCAGACTCTTATTATATCCTACTTATTGTCAATAATAATACTGCTAAATGCGGATCAATCAGTTAGTATTTTTTGTTAATCCACTTTTATAACAATACATTTAACATGCACTATTGTTTTCATACACAATGTAGAAGTGGCAATATTCATAGACGACGGTAAGCCAACCTCATTCCAGATAGATTTAGCGTACATCCTTTTTAATAGGTATTCCAACTTTGAAGTGTGCGTTTCACCCTTCTATGTATCGTTATCAATTTCTAATCTTTGTTTTTTATATTTTAATGATTTTACTTCCATTTTTATACTTTCCAACTATGCTGTTTTCGTATTTTCTTTTTTTATGTTTTCTAATTAACTCAGACTTTCATTTTTCTTCATTTGTTTTTGTATTCCATTTAGCTTCCAATTTTTCTTTAATTTTTTAGAAACTCTTTTTCTTCTATCCCTTTAATTTCATATTAGTTGGTTTTAATTTGTCGTGGTTTTGCGCTATGCCTGTCTAGAAAACAATTTGAAATCTTTTCAGGTGGATTAATTTTATATTTGGTTTTTGGCAATAACTTAACATTTTCATAATTATAACCTTGTTCTCAAAGTTAATTTTTTTCTATTTCTTCCTTCACATCCTTCATTTGATGTGAAATTTGACCATTTTATCTGTCGTATTTATGTATAATTAACGGGATCTCCGGTTTCTTTATTTGAATTTTTGACATTCGCTAATATGACGTATAAACTAATATTTCTTAAATATATTTTAATTTAATGGCAAATGCAGTTTTTGTCGATTTTTATATTCATTTTGTATAAACATAAAGCTTTGCTTGATATTTTGATGAATAATAATTTTTGATTTTGCTTTATTTTTTGGTGAATAATAATCTTTGACATTGTTTTACATATATTTAGATGTTTGCAAATAATTTAATACTATCAGTATTTCTAACATTATTTTTAAGTCTTTGTGATACAGTCACACAATTAATATAAATATGTGACATCTAAGCATGTACATCTAAAATACAAATTCTGAAATAGAGATATTTTATTGATAGATTTTAATCTTGCTCTTACGTTTAAAATCTGAGGGAGCAATTGATTCTTTAATTTTGCAAGTGTATTCCGAACTTTATTTTTTACTTACTCTCTTGTTTTATATTTTTAATTAATTTGTATCCAATTTTCTTGTGACACTCTTTCGAAAACTTAAATAAACAACATAACATGTATTATAGCTTTCTAATCAAATGGTTGATGTTATTGTATCATATTAAAGTAGTACTGTAGAAACGTGTTAGAAAATATACAGATTATTTGTTAAAAAATACTCTTAATCATAGAGATCGGATTATAGTTTGAGGCAAATTTCTATGCTTCTAATTAAGCTGAAAACTATATTTTAATCAATGTGTATAGCCACATGGACACACTACTTTATAGGTCCACACCATAGATATTTGTTTTAATACTTCACTAGATGGGAAATCAGGCCCCGAGTTTAGTGAGTGGCCAAACTAATATGTCGTTATAGTTATTAGCATTTATCAACAAAATTCAATATTTTTTGCTGATTCTTTTTCAATTTTCTGTTAAAATATGTTATATTAAAC
>JAYRBW010065318.1:0-28896 GCA_036023295.1 Invenusta paracnida | reverse complement strand
ATCAAGAGTTCAATACTGTATTATTAATCAGAGATAATAGTAACTTTCTTAAAATCTTCTTAAAAATATATATATATATATTTGTTTTTATTATTTCTTGCGCATAACAGTTACAATATTTTAAATGATTCATATAATCGTTACCCATCATAAGTTGCATTTTTAATATAATATAATTTAAAAAAATATTAATTAATTTAATATAATAATTTGGTGATGAAACGTTGTGGTGACGAAATGTCATGATATCACATTTTGTCTTGGTTGCCTTTTGACTTAGTTACATTTTGACTGTAACCCTACATGAATACATGATAATAACTTACTTTCAAAATAGAGTAAAAACAATCTTTTTCTGTTATATTTTAAAATGATAATAAAATGTAGTTGTCCAGTGACTTAAATAAATATTATTTTTATAGGTAATCACAATGTATACCACAACTGTGCTGTAAGTT
The DNA here is from genome assembly GCA_036023295.1 of Invenusta paracnida. NCBI lineage: Eukaryota > Metazoa > Platyhelminthes > Proseriata > Coelogynoporidae > Invenusta > Invenusta paracnida. The sequence continues at coordinate 28,438 of JAYRBW010065318.1, read as the reverse complement.
ACAAGCACAGAAATGTTAAAGAATAGAAAGGACATGCCTATTATTAGTTATCAATATTTCATGTGCAAGCACTAATAAGCTGGGATAGGGAAAATCCAAGAGCTATTTATAGACAACACATTTTATTTGCAAAAATGGTATAACTATATTGATATATACCTATTGATATATATTGAATGATCATTCATAAAAAAAACAGCTAAACTCCTTTTACATTATTATAGCTATATTATAACCCAAATCATATAATAACATTTTAGTATTTATCCTGGTTGACTATATAATTTTTTTAACCAGTTTTAATTATTTAAAGTCATAATTTCCCAGTCTTTAAAAAAATCCATTTTTGAGAGCCTTTCAATAATGTCTTTAGTATTTCAATTTAATATTTTATTTATTAGTTATCCCATTAATTAATTTTGGTTTTAGGTTTATCATATATTTATTTAGATATTTTATATTATTGTTCTGGTACTATATCAATTAAAAATGTTTAATTTAACAATTATTACATATTAAAAAAACTCCAAGTTTAATACATTAAAGAAGTTTTAGATACACAGGCAAGGAATTATAAAGGGTGATTCAAAAGTCACCATACATACATAGGTAATTTTTATTAATAATCTGATAATAAGCAATTATAACAATATCATATCAATTATAATGCATCAAAGTCAATTTTAAGTCATATAATATGCTCAATATGATCACCATTACATGTGAATTATATGTATATTGATTTGTTACTCCCATTATTGGCAAACAAGTGTTAGCATATTAACTGTTACACTCATACACACTGCTTGAATGTAGTCCTGAAGATGGCCTCTATCTCATATTTTCTTGCTGTAGACCATTGTGAATTCATGTAGCCATCTATGAAGAAAGGGCCAATAATCCTGTTTTGACATATCCCACACCAAACCATAGCAATGAATCGACATGTAATGACTAGCATATTGAGCATATTATCTAACTTAAAATTGATTTTAGTGCATCATAATTTCTATGATATTGTTATAATTGCTTATCAGATTTTTAATAAAAATTACCTATGTATGGTGACTTTTGAATCACTCTGTTTATTACCGACATCTTAATGTATGTTAGAATTGTATGAATATGTATATTTTGCACTTAAGATGAATTTAATATTTTTGTAATATGGCCATTTACATAAAATTCATTAAAATAAAACAATTTTATAATGATGAAGATTTACAATGTAATGCATATGAAATCAATAAAAGTCAACACTCTATGTATTATTACTCTATACTGTAAATGATATATTCTCATGATCATTGGTATTATAAATATAGCCTATTGTCATACTATAATATGACCCCTCATAATTTTATGTCTAATTGACAATAATGATTGTTGTAGTAATTTTTTTTTCTTTTTATGTAATTTTATAAAGATGTTGAAGATCAGATATTTAAGGATCATAAGATATTAAATTAAATAATGCAATATGTTAAATACTACATTTCATCAGGAAACTAAATATCAATAAATATATGTAATGAATAAACAAAAAATAAATATATAAGTACATACCAGATTAACTATTACATTATATTTACATTACAATAAATTAGAAGGTACAGCTGAAAAAATCAATAGTAGCAGTAAATAATATGAAACTGATAAACATATTATAACTTCAGATGGTCAAATTAAATTAAATCTATTAGTAATATCTTGTTATTATGTCTTTGGCACTATTTAATAGGCTAACTAGTGTCCAAAAAGTGGACTGAATGAATTTTTACTTGAGTATAAACTCCAATTTCTCTTCAATTAAGCAAAATTATTTGGTACAATAAAACATTCAATAATTATATTAATATACTTCAGTTTTGATTACACCACTTTAGGTAAATGCATGTTACTACATAAGTTTATTTAACTTATTTATAACATGTAATAAACATCATACAAATGTTATTTCTACTATAAAAAGTTTTTATATGGTGTCTTAATGCTTCTACCACTAATAAATTAATTGTTCATGCAACTAACAAATTCTTGCTTCTGACATAACTATTAATGTTATTCTATTTGAAAATATAGAAGTTAAACATGACAATTTCAATTTTTGCTGATAAAATCCCTAAAATGTAATAAACTTTTCATATGAAACAATCTAGTGCTTCATTATTCTAATGTAAGAGTTCACCACTTCCAACTTACTTCATGTCATAAACTTTTTACAGCATAATTACTTTCAACATTTTCCAAGAAGATAAAGCAGGAAGCATTTACATATTAAAAAGAAAGAGCATTCTCTTTGTTTTACAAAATTAATGACAAGATGATGATTTTTGGACCATTTGTTGAATGTCAGATTAAAAAAATATTGCAGTGCTAGATCTAAACAAAAATACATTGTTCTTTAACCAGACTAACAAAAAAGCTTATGCAGGGGGAAAGTCAAAATATTAAAAGATTATTTGAAAACAAAATATCAAAAGTATGTAATAAAATCATCTCAATTAATTAACAGATGTATAATAAAACAACAACCTTTTAAAGTAGCTTTGTAATTATTTAAAGACTTGATGAAAAAATTGTTTGTTGAAAATATCAATTATCTGCATTATATGTTCTTTTTCTTTATAGCAACTTTTTGTGTATAAAAATATGGAATTACACTCTTTTATTTGAGCTTATGCTCATTATGTATAGTATTTAATTATTATGGCCACTAAAATTATTATACTGCTATAAAGAAGCATTGTTTCATATAGCAAGTTCAAAATATTATTTGTGTAACACTAATAGCCAAGCACCCTATTTAACTCTGTTCAATCAGTTTAAATAGTTATAATTACAGAGCTAACTACATTGTCTAATTTTGAATAACATGTAAGTATTTAGATCAATTATATGCTTGTACATTTTTTCTTGTACATAGACATTTTATTGGCATTGTAATTTTTAAATACATATATATATATTAAATTTGTAAGTAATGTTTTTCTTTTTATTTCTGTTGTATTGTTCCTGTGTGTTATATAAAATTCCTGTTTATATGTAGTAAAATTTAATATATATATATATTATTTATTTATTTATCTTTTTTTAAATCCCAAAATGCTTAATTCCTTGCTTGTGGTGAAATCCAAACTAAGGACGTTGCTATCTAGTAAAACAGTATAGTGAGTATACTCTTTGAATAAGGAAATCTTCAAACTACAATTCACTGAAAATACAATTGGTATATAATTACCTTCTAATTAATAATTATATGGATGTATTTGTAACATATGTGAATTTTTCATTCGATCATTGTTGTCTGCTTACTAATAAAACTTTTATTTGTATTTAATTGTCTTCTAAAAAGATATTTTAGTGTATATTTTATAAGTGTGTACTATTTGTCTATTTTAATATACTGCACCATACATACAATACATATTTTATTGACATATAAATATGTGACAAATATAGAGATTTCATATTTTTGGGGGGGAAATTAGTACAAGATATATATTTTGTACGATTTTTGATTTAACTCTTACATTTTTTTATATATGGGTAATCCAACTGGAAATTATGTTTTTAATTTTATTTTATTGTAAACTTGAATGTAATTTCATGAGTTTTCTCACATTTTAAAATTAAATAAGAAAATGATAAAAACTCAAAATGATTAAGAGGTTTATTTAAAGGTTTTTAAGCAATTGTTATTATTAGATTTTAAATAAATAATGACATTTAATGAGAGCACAGAAATAATGTAGGCCGTGACTATGTAGGAAGTTTACTCATTTCTTCAGCCTACGCATGTAATAAAAAATTGTTGTGTATCAAGCTCCATCTCATTTGCATATTTATGTTTATTTTTATGATGAGTTATCTATCAATGTAGCTTCACTGAGTTGTAGTAGGCGTAATCGTCCTCAATTGTTTCACTGTGTATTTAGTACTAACTAGTAGCAGTTTACCTCACTCACACTATATAGGGGTCGTAGCTTATACCCAATGTAAGTGGCATACTACAGCTGTTGTAGGACTTCCCCCTGTTTACTGCAGGAGTTCACCAGTAACCTTCTGAAACCAGAAATTATTATCTGGTCACACTCAACCAATAAGAAGCTGATTTTTACCGAGTGAAATTAATATATCCACGTTTGATATCCAGAATTGATTCGTCGAACCAGTTTGATAGTGTAGACAGTTAATTCGGAAGGATGAACCAGTTCGTCGAAAAAAATTAATCTTGTAGACACTTACTATATATATAAATGCTTAAAAGCATTTTAAAAATATCCTGCTTTTCATAAATTCTGATAACTTTGTAATATTATAAATGGGTTTATATTCCATCTAATGTATTTTTGTGTAACTTTTTAAAACCACTATTTATAGACATTTGAAGTGGTGTCGAAATTCTTTCTTTTATATATAATTTCTTGTCCAATTATTCCAGTATGTCCAACTGGGGTTCTGAAGTCCGTTATTCCGACGGTCGGAACACGAATGCAGCGAGCAATGTCGAGTGGATGCGCAAATGCACTCTCATGGAGCAGGAGTTGGGCCGGGTACGATCTGAGATCAGCCAGGTGGAGACGATGATGGCACGTCAACAGGAGGGACAGTCAGTCGCAGTCAGTGAACGCATACACACTGTCCTCAAGTCCGCCAACAAATTGCGTGGCGAAGTTATGGAACTGGATAAGTAAGTTACTGGACCCTCACTCACCACTCTTCATTCTTTGATTGGTTAATTGAAATTACTTAAGGGATCTAAATAATCAACAATTGTGTATTTATAGATCCATAATCAAATTATTAAGTATTGTTTTGTTGTAAGCGATTAGAACTATACTTTTTTTAAATTACTTGTTGTAATTCTTGGAGTAAGATTAACGAGAGCAAGAATATAATGTTATTAAAAATACAAAATAACCATTTCCACTATTTTTTCTACCAGTCTCCATATAAGCGATAAATAACAAATCATGTCAAATAAAAAGTAATATCTTATCGAGTCATGATCCTAGCTCTGAAATTTAAGGGGATTTTGACAGTCTATTTCACCCCTAGCTAAATTCCCGCTAAACTACTCCATTGAATTTAGCTAAATATATATTGAAGCATTAGAGTACGGTCTATGTTTAAGTAGAATTTTAATATAATCAATAAAGAAATGGATTCTCTAGGTTGCTTTTAGTGAAAAAATACTAAAATAAATCTTTTTTAGGCCTAAACAAATTCTCACTAAATCAAATTTAGCTCCGAGTCAAATATATATTGAACTAGTTGTATTTATTGAGTCTATATCGAATATTTTTAAATTCTACTTAAATTAAACATAGGACTCTACTGGTTCAACAAATAGCCTTTGGAATTGGTTTAGTAGTTTAGTGGGAGTTTGGTTCGGGCTCAAAGAGGGCTGTTATTTCCAGAGTTTTATTTTCAGTAAAATTGCCCACATATGTGTATCGATTATTTTGAGTCTACTTAAACATAGTATTTACTCTACTGGCTCAATATTATTTGGCTGTGGGCTATGGCTAAATGTAGTTGAGTAGTTTAGGGGATATTTGGATCGTGTGTGAAATAGATGTTAGCCAGTAAAAGTCGTTTTTCAATAGCTTCTTCGCGAAGATATGATACATTTTATATGACCAGGAATGATATTCGTTAGATATGCGTAAATTATAGAAAATAACATTAAATGACCAGGATTATTTACCATTGGCTTACCGATCTAGATAGATAACAGTATACGATGCCACAGTGATTACCATATATTTTTTATTTCCCAACTTCCTTTTAGCTCGTTTGAGTTTATATTATTGTAACCCCTTTATACTGTACGGTTTATATTAATATTTTGATTCGGGTTATGTTATAATGCTTCTTACATCAAAATCAAGAAAATACCTTTTTTAAACGAATTTAGGTATTTTCATTCATTTGCTCTTCTACTGTTTCTATATTATATTTTGCGTTTCAAATTACAGTTAGACAAATTTGTCAGATTTTTTAATAGCTTATTGTAATCGCTCGAATTACCTATACGGATTTTATTCACTTTAAAATATGATGTAGATTATAGATATTCGATAATGATGAGACTTATGGTGGTAATTTCTCGTTACTCACTCCAATTAAATTTTGTATGTAGATAATAACTATTTACATATTTCTACATAATTCTCAATTGAAGGCAGTTTAGAATATTTCTTTATTTTGTATTATGTGTAATGAAATTATTTCAAATTTAAAAATTGCTGTACATTTATTAATGTAGGTATAGTCAGTATAGGTTGACAGAATGTCCGCTTTTTTATTCTAAATTTAAAAACACAATTTTAAAATAATATAGTATGTAGTAGCATATACATATATTAATATGTTATAAGTGTACTAGATTCCTAGTTCAGTTATTTTTTGAAATTATATATTTATTTTATAATAACACCCATAACATTGTCTTCTTTAATAAAAACTCTAAAATGTAATAGTATTTTATTTAATGTATAATACAATATATGTATATATGTACAAGCAATATAAATACTGAAATAAGTGCAACTTATATTATATATATTATAGTATTAAGCATAGATATACAAAATTAAATTAACTAGATCTACAAGAAATTATTCAAAATTAGAACGCTGCAATTATCATTGTTTTCTTATTATGTTACAATTTTGTGATACACTCAATATTCTACGCTTTACCTTATAATAGTTACATCTTGATTTAATCTCAAATAGTTTTCTTTCTAAAGTGTCGCGTATTATAATTTAGTAATAATTTGTACTTATCACTTCTGCGTTATTATTTCGCATAACATATTATTAGGTAAGACAACTATTCTGCTTTTATTGATGAAAAATTCCGGTGATTTTTTCGAAAAGATTATTTATTCCAGAAAATGTATAAAACGTCAATATAAATCGAGAAGGCTAACGAAAAGAGAAAAAACCCTTTCATCGAAGTTTAATTCTTTTCAAAAGGGTCGATATCCTTTAAAAGATCAATTTAGATGCATTTTGTTCACGAGCGTATAACGATTGTTACGTTGATATAAAAATTAAGCTTTTTATGACGCTAATGCATTGTCTAATTTATTGATTGGATAGTTAAACTGTGCTCAGTAAAGTGTTCCATGCGACTAAAACAACATTTACAGGGAATTAATATAACTGAAGTACCATTAACTATATCATAATATGTACTAGGTATATTGTATGTACATATATGTTTTTATCTGCTGTAGACTGATACTGATGCATGAATTTAATATTTTTTACTCATCGTTGTTGCTGTTTTTATTAAATTTATGATATTTTGATACACAAAAACTGCAGTATCTATCAAAATGTCTTTTAGTCATACTATGTTGTATAATGTTATGGTAGTATACATCTGGAATTATTCATTCACTAATCTACTTAGTGGCTATATTTCTCATATAACATGTATCATATTTTACAGTTCTCATTAAAGGTCTACGTCAGGTTTAGTTGTTTATTTTGTAGATTACAATATACTGCATAATCATATTTACATAATCATTATTTGCATAATCATACCTACATAACATGGTTAACTAGATGTATTGTAAAACTGTTATTAATTTTTATAGTTGGTAGGAAATTAGTATTTAGTTTTCAAAGAGTGGTGGCAATTCATTTATATCTCGTAATGGATTATGTATTTTATTAATCCATTGATAGTATCAGTTTATGGTTAAGAAACATATATTTTTTAGGAATATATTTTTTAATTTCGATTATTTACATAGTTTCTTGAATGTTAAAAGTTTTTTTAATTTCGTTCAATATATCTATTATCCACTTGTGTGGAATATATTCTTAGATTTATGTATATAATCTATTCTCTAAAATATGTATTTGTGTACTAAAAATGTATATGTGATGATTAATCTAGTTTATACTTCTATTAATTATTAGTATTTGAGTGTGTGTGAGTATCAGCTATTATTTATGTAGACATCGATTGTCTGTTTAGAATAAAATATAATGAATTTAGACAATCGTTCACTAAATATAACATATTGCATTACATTTTACTGTTGTGTTGGTAGATCTTGTATATAAAACGTCTTGTCTATTTATGAAACTACAAACCTTAAATGTGTACTGTTTAACATGTACTATTTTCTCATATTTTGGTTTAGAAACGATTATCTATTAACGACGTTTCAACCTTCTAAGCTTAATGATATAGCATGTCCAACGGCTTTCTTGTTCTCTAGATTGACCTCACAATTAGGCTATGACTCGCATGGAGAGAAAAAGATGCGGACCCACCGTCTCATAGATGATGCTCTCAAAGAGATCGAGCGAATACGTCGAATATCCACCACTGTGCATGCATCCCTCAAGAGGGACCATAGTGCATCACTTTCGAGATCAGAAAATCAGGAATTTGCAAGTAAGTTTATCATATGTTTGCTATAAGTCATCAACATATCTAGGTATTTCTGGATTTTTTATGAAGAGACCCTGTATTGTATTATTATATAAAATCAAATTTCTCTCCTAAATGAAATTAATATTATAAATGTGTTTGTGTTAAATAGTTTGATAATTGGAAACAATTATATGCATACATACATTATTAGCAAGGATAAAATATATAAGTGTAATGTTATTTTATCACTCATGATTATTCTCAAATACCTCGATTTATAGTCACACGTCATACTTTTCTATCTTTACTATCTTTATTAGATGATAAACACACGACGAAAGTTAATGACTATACTAGTTTACTAATGACAGGGTTTCCACGGGTCAAGGAAAAGTCAGGGAATTTAGGAATAAAGCAAAATGTCAGGAAATCGATAAATATTTCTGGAAAATTTCATGGAGTCAGGGAATTTAAAATGTTATATATTAAATAATTTAAACACCCCTTTATATGCATTGTAGATAGAAATAACCCAAACAAATTTTCACACTGCGTGAACTGCAATGTAATATTCTACAACATATTATGCTATGTACATTATTTATTTATTCTATTCGCATATTATCTCTTTTCTTGATTATCAAGAAGGCAAACTAAAAGAAAGATTCTTTTGGAGGATATCAGTGATCTAAAAACAAAGAATATCAAGCTTCTAAAAGATATTGATTTACTGTCATCGTCTGCTGATTCTCTTGCCTATATGAGGCAGAAAAAACTGGCCATTATAGAGAACTTTTAATCAAATCGAACATATTGCGTACCAAAAAATAAACCAAAATGTCTGAATTAAAGGAGTTAGATAACTGTATCAAATTAAAAGAGGGCGAACTGTAATATGCATTTATTATTTGACATTTTGTATTTTTTAAAAGTCTGTACACAATACTTTAATAAAACTAATAGATTCTACAAATCTATATAATTTTTCCGAATATTATTGTACCAAAAAGTCAGGGAATTTGATCTTTGAAAAAGCGTGGGAACCCTGTAATCACTAACATAGTTGACTGTTTTTCTTTGCGACTTTGTTCGATGATATAATACAAATATTATTATAAAAAATATACCTCGAATTTTATTCTTGGAATATATGATATCTGTTTTAACGGTTAGTAATTAATGTTTAGTTAACTCTGTGAATGAAGTTTTTTAGAAGATTAGTGATTGTATTATTAAAACCTTCTATATGTTTATATATAAAAACGTAGATTATAGTTTTCACAAAAATACTATCGGAGGCTTTCCCAGAAAATGCAAACAATTTTTGAAGCAATATTATAAAAATCGCACGCACATTTCAGAAAAATGACTGATATTTTTTATTTGATGAAAACATTCAATAATAAATAATATTTGCAAGCATTTTAATTTTAGTGGTAAAGTTATTAGTATTTTTTTATATCTTAAAAGCATATATGCTTTTTCTATCCTAGATACAAATTCTACAACCTTATTGTTTTTCAAATTCGTGTAAATGATAAGAACTCATATTTCAAGAAGTATAGCTTTATTCTTTATTTTTTTGGAAATTATATCTTGCTTACATTCTCTTGACCCCAATTCCATTGGATCCTACGTACATGCAGGAATAAAGAATAGAATAGAATTGATAGTCGAGTAACCATAGACATCGAAGTAGTTGTATAATTGTATAGTATTGCTATCGTTGTAAATCAATATTCAAAATCACTGTTCAAATAGTTTTGAATATAATTTCTAATCGTTGCAATCTTTCTGCAAATCACTGTATACCTTCAGTGGAAATTACGACTCCATAGAACATGTTTCACTTTTTTATTGGTTGTTTTCTACCCACATGAAATAATTCCCAGATAAAATAGATTTTCTATTTAGTATAATATGTAATAGACTGAAGACTGCGACAAAATATAAATTTCATTTAAAACTCTTCTGGAAACTAGGTGCTATCGTTTTCTAACAAATGTCTATTGCGCTATGTTGTGCAATTTTAGTATATACTTTTAATGTTCCGAATATTTTATTTTGTCAGTTCAGTAAACATGTTATTTCTTTTTGTTGAAACTGTTATTGCTTTAACAAAAATGTTTTAAATTTATGTTTTTAGTCTCAAAATTCTAAAATAAATTTCGAGTGAATTCATTTGTAGTAGCGCTGTGACAGTCTCTGGTTCAGAGCTATAATTATATAAAGATAACGAGAGATTAACAATATCGTCGAAGAATTATTCACTGACGAAATGATACTAAATTGGAAGCCTGAAAACCAATTTAAAATATAATTCTATTTACTTTCTCCGAAAATTAGAAAATATCTTTGATTTAAGCGGTAAAGGTGACATTGTAATATTTTATTTTAGATATTTTTTGGTGGTGTGTCAAAAGTTAACTGCACCTAGCACTTCAAGCTACTTGTATTCCTGTGTTCTGGTCCCCCCCTTCAGTAAACCCTCCGGGCCAGCACCAAAACCAAATGACCCGTATGACAGATTCGTCGAGCGAGCATGAAGCCATTCTGCAGCAGGAGCGCGAAATGTCCCGTCTCCAGAGCGACATAGTTCAAGTCCAGGACATCTTTACCCAGTTGGCCACCATGGTCCACGATCAAGGTACCATGGTCAATTCTATCGAGGCCAATGTTGAACTGGCCCACGCTGAGCACGAACAGGGAGTCGTTGACCTGGGCCATGCCGTAGACAGCAAGCGTGCCGCACGCAAGAAGAAATGTATCATCGCTATCATTATCATTATTGTACTCGGGGTCATAGCGCTCATTGTCGGCCTTTCGATTAAATTCTCCACTTAAATATAATCAAGTGAATATTCCCATTTGTTATTCGTACATTCACACACATGCCATTTTAATATATTATACAGCACTAGTGGTGCACCTTTCCGGAAATCTTTTCTGAAATATATGAAACACATATCTTGACTTGGGTGATACCCAGTCTATTGTTGACGACGAATATTGCATGCATGCAAAAAACACTGCCTCGAAAATTAGCATTAACATTCACAATTCTTTTTCAACAGATATTTGGCTAAAATTCTAAAGTTGGTATGATGTGTTGTTGTCTGAATTAAGATCAATATATTGTAGATCGTAGTAATTCTAATGTTTTAACATAAGGACATGTATATTTTAGCATAATTTTTCCGTCAAGAAATCTAACCATTTTTTCTACATAATATACGACTAGCATTCGTATTTTGAAACGATATGTGTTAATATACATATGTGTTAAATTTATTGATTTATTTTGTCATTTTACTTTAAATGTAATTATTTGAATTGTATACTACATAATTTAATAATTCTTTAGTGTATTTGGACTTTTTCTAAAGAAAAATCTTTTGAAATATTTAATGTAATCCTTATGCGTGTTAATTAAATTATTCAATCTGTATACATGATCCCTTTAAGTCATATGTTTTATTGGTTCATCAATTTATTGTATTTGCTTTGATAATTTCTACATATATTATATTTATACGGGTAATATATATTTGTATTGCCTTAATTCTGGCTTTTTCTGCCTTCATCATTTTTGTGATTGAGATTAATTTTTGAATGTTCCTTTCTTAATTGTGGGTAAGTAAAGCATTATTTACATATTGTACTTGGTATTTACGTGTGATTTGTCTACAATCTGATACTATTAGGTACATGTTCACAATCTGAATTAGAGTTTATGTATTGTTCCCACTTGTTACATTAACTTTTGTAAATTTTAATTTAATGAAGATGGGCTGTTTTCTCTTCGCATTATAATAATGTAAGGTATGTAGTAAAGTAAACTAGAATATTATTCATCTGCATTTTAAATGATTGTGTATATTACTATTTAATCGATAATAATGTATACTACATTTATAATTTAAAAAGTGGAACTTCAATACATTCCTTATTTTAAATTTTGTGACGTAATCTAATATTTGTATTTTTCTTGTTCTTATTATTACTATTACTCTTTATTTCTTATTGCCATGTGTGTGACAACTTTTATTACTCATTTGGAAATGTTGAAATATATATTATTTAATGTAATATATTTATTATAAATTTGAAAGTTGATTACATAATTGTTAGATTTTATTATAATTTATAGTAATATAATTATATTTTGTCATTCAAATATTTTGTCTCAATTGTCTTTTTTAGGGATATAGCAACAAAGATGACCACAATAAAAAAAATCATTTACTTTATAAATTATGTCTTAAAATTGTTAATTAATTTTTATTCTTTAATACATTTCCGGGGTTTTTGTATGTAGAACTTTCAAATACTGACCATTTTATGTATCTGACGATAAAGTGACTTATTATATTTACATTCATATTTAGGGATAACCTAGTTTTAAAATCAAGATTTAATATGTTTCCAAGATATATAAAAATTAATTCAATATTATAAGAAAATATATGGCATGATTTAATGAAATAGATGTGGTTCTATAATTTTTCTGTATTAATACAACTAAACACATGTAAGTTGTAATAACAAAGGAAAATGTAATTCTTTATAGACTGTTAAAAAAATTCCTTTTGTTAACAGCTGGATATGAATTATATTTTTCTTATTTTTTGTCTACTACTGAACTAATACAAATGATTAACTCGAGGTGTTAACATTTGATGTCCTTTTTGATATGTAGATATGCAGCCACTTTCAAATATATCATACCTATATATATTTTGTCTATATAATATTCATATACTATATAACTATAAGGATATTTAGTGTTATAATAAATATCTATATATTATATAGATTTAGGTATCCATAGAGTAAAGAAATATAGGATAAAGTAACGTTATTTACTCTATGGTATATATATATCCTATATATGTTTGTCTCATTAAATTGTACACTTGATTACCATTTTGATCTTAATAAACGTTTAATATCTATTCTTAATAAACATATGTAAGCATGGATAACGTCTAATTCTGCATAGAACTGTATCATAAAATATAAGTATGTAAAAAATTTTGAAATATTTTTACACATTACATATCGTACGTACATCTATAATAGTAAATTTATAACAATATATGTATTTAATCCTATGTAGGTACCTAATTTTATTCAATTTTTGATATATTTAAAGATATAATATTTAAGCTCTTTTGCTATTGACGTCAGTAGGCTTTATATTTCAAATAATTCAATGTTTGTTATTTAACATTTACTATTGTATATTTAATTATAAATAATTGTAACATAAATTGTGTTAATACATAATTGTAACATAAGTATAAATTGATTAAAGTTATTTTCAATAAAACCATAACAAAAACTATTAGAAACAGCTACTAGCATTATTTCACTATATTTTATGTATAATTATAATATACAATTGTTTCAAAAGTTTAATATTTTAATTATATGTCGAAAGCATAATTAAAACTATTTCAATTTTTAATTTTATGGGGCTAATTTGTTTTACAATAGGCAAATTCTAAATTTTGCGCATTAATTAAAATTCTAGATTGGTCATTTACTTCGTAGACAAAATCGACCCAAAATCAAGATGGTTAAAGACGTAGAAAGTTACCTTCAGCAACAAACTAATAAAAACAACGAATTCTTAGATGAATGGTCTAAGATGCACGATTTTTTTTCGAAGAGGTATTTATTAAGTATATTATTTAAATATATAATCTACTGCTGTTTATGATCTACTGAAAAGCCATTTATTTTAAAGCAACTATTTATGCTACTAAAAAGCAGCAATAGTACTAATACTATTTAAGTATTACAGTATATTTAACCTTAAAAACGACAGTTGTTAAAATGCAGCCAATTATAAGGTAACATTATCATGTATATTGAGAAAACGTATATTCAAAACATTGTAGTCAATAAGAGATGGTGATATAAAAGTGATGCCAAGAAGATGTGCATTATTTAAATAGTTTAAACTATTAATAATGTCTATTCTTGGTGCAACATTAAAAAAACTGACAAATGTTAACAGGCAACTGACCACACACACCGCATCATACAAGAGTGATATAAATAATAAAATTAATTCATAGATTAATAGTTAAAGTGCAGTATATATAGGGTCCAGAATAAATAAATCTGAATAAGTCAAATACTAAAATGTAATATCTATTACAGCACAAAATATTATTATAGAATACAATACATCATTTATGGATTTGAAAGACAAACAAAATAAATTTGTTTATACATAATAATAAATAACATACTATTTTTCCATTATAAAAATATACTTTTTATAGTATACCTTATATAATTTTATATAAAAGGCATTGCTAATACCATAATGAAATATATTAGTACTTAGTAATTAAAAATTTAATATAACTAGATTATAATATGCATAAATGTTTATTTTTATTACTAAGGCTATTACACCTACCTGAAGTGAAATGCCTATTAATTAATATGATTCTAAAATAATATATTTCCCAACTATTTCTGAGTATATTCCAATAACAGTTAATAACATTTTAATAATTTCCTATGCCTAATTATCAATTGATCAAATTGAATAAAATTATAAACTACAAAGTAAATTTGTATATAAAAATAATACTTGATTATACTTTTTTGGTGATCAATAAATGTGTCTGTCCACTCAGTACTTAACCTGTATTTCTTGACAAAGCACCTGCTGAGGACTTTATGCATTTCAATACTGGCATTGTTAATTAAAAAATTAGTCAAATTCTACTAATCTGACCATGTGTTAATCAGAAGTTTTTACATTTGATAAAGGAAAAAATGAATATGAGTTCCTGGACATAAAGTAAACTCTTTGATTTTGGTTCATAGAGCACTAAAAATAGGTAACACAAATAGAGTCTGATTTGATTCTTTTTCTGCAAACCCTTAACTACTTTTTCAAGGATATTCCATCTCATTGGACAGACTTCACCATAATTACAGGCTGTGAAACATTGTATGCAGTATGGTAGGCTGATAATATTACTGAGCATGTCCTGAACTGTTAAATTGACACCACCATTCAAAATCATTAGTTATTATCAAGAAGTCTACAGAAGATACCTTGTTTAGAACCAAGCTTCTTTCTTTAAATTTATGACTTCTATCAAGCTGGAATTATTTCTGCTCAAGTTTCAATCATATAAATCATAGAACTCCAGAACAACTTGTGAAACTTAATTGTGAAAATATAGAAAACACAAAGCCATTTAAATTTTTTTTTTCACTATAGTAATATTCAATTGTTTTTTTGCATTATTTAACAAAAACTGCTGTCTAAAATGGAAGCTTGTATGTTTTACTGGGTTTTTTTTGTTTCAAGACATTGATAATAAAGTTCACTTCAATACAAATAATGTAATAATATTTTTCATTTCATTATAAAGTGAATGACAAATGACCAAGTACAGATGCTTGCAAATATTAAACTGTATAGATGGCATTTAATAAAAATAATAAACCCTCTGGCAATATTGCAGATAATGTGAGAGATGAATATGCACAATTAATTTCTACAAACAAACTAGACTCAGCATTTATGTCAAGTCAAGTGAGCAACTATATAATTTTTACTCTGCTTATAAATCAAAAAACAAATGTTTGAAAATCTTCAGTTTGTTATCAAATTATTATAACTTTTGTCGCAAGGAAATGATTTGTTTGAGTCACTATTTATTTTTTCATCATGAAAAAATTGTTACTCATGGCAAATCTGAAGGAGTCAAAATTGTAGAATGGCAAATCTCAGGTAGTTTGGCAATCTCTGAGCAATTTAAAAAATCATCACCTCAGATTTAATGAGACACCAAATAAAATTTTCTCAAGGACAATATTGAATGATTGATTGAAAAGAGCTTTCCACTGGTTAGCATTGCTCTCTGGTAATCTCTCGCCATTTCTTCCTATCATTTGCCAGAATTCTGGTGTGAAGGGCTGTTTAGGTTGATATCTATTTTGTTAACTTGTCTTTTTTCATTAGTTGAATCCCATTGGGTAGAATGTTTTCCTCTGTGATTTTTATCTTTGTTCAAGGCTACTTGTATAAAGGCTTTCTTTGCTGGAATGTCATTGTCCATCCTCAGAATGTGGCCAAGTAGATGTATTCTTCTCTGTTTAATAGTTTTGATCCAAGGTGTCATCTTGCATTATTTGTACAATTTATCATTTGGTAGATATCTATATCTTTTGAGATAGAAAGTTTTTCAGATATTATTCATCAAATGTGACTATTTTACTTAGCATTTTATGACCCAACCTATGTATTATACTTATTTCCTCTTTTGATATACTCATATTTATTTTTTGTTTTTTCACATCACATTTTAAGCTTATTGTACACATTACATACTTAATTCATGTCACTCTTTAAATGCACTGTAATATATTTATTTCACATTGATTAACTAATTATAAATATTTCTGCAGTTGACTCACTTATTGAAATTTTACATCATGGTTTAATTATTATTTCAAGTAGTAGGCATATTTTGGAAACAAAATGGTTTTATATGTCAATATTGCACTGAGAATTGGATTATAATTAAATTACTTTAAATTTTATGTCATATGCTATAATGATATTAAAGCCTTGGCATACTTTTTTTATGAATTGTGACTTTTAAGCTATGTTATATTTGGCAGAACTGCTTTCTGGTCACCTAGATTTATCTACTATATTCTTGTCAACAATAATAGTATACAATTGCACTAAAATTGTGATGCAACTTAAAACATTAAATTTGTATTCTCCATTTTAAGTTTTATTTGGATATATGTACTTAATTGTCTTATTTTATTGCACAAACAGCATAGGAAAAGGTGTATTATATAGTAATCTGCTTAGTAGTTATATGACATTAAACTATTGGCTATTGTTTTTTTTACTCTAGTAGTTTTACACTAGTATACTGGTGTACAATACATGAAAGATAAACTTATTGAAATGTTCAATTAGTCATTGTATTCAATTATTGTGTGTGGTAGATATACTCTAGTTGTATGATTTTTTCAATGACATTGGAAGCATAGTAATATCATTATTATGCTTTTGTTTACTTGTTTTTTTGTTTTACTTTCAGATTATGGCATCAGTTAACTCTTTTAGTTCAAAAAACATTAAGTAAGTCAGAATTCAAGGCAAAAACTAATTTGACAGAGGTATGATTCCATTTGACATAAATATTTTGTGTAAATTATTGTATTCTCATGTCTTTATGATTGTTAACTTTTTTAGATGTATGACAATTTCATATCAGATTTTGAACACAGGTAAACAATTGCTATATCTATAATTGTGGGATTACATATTATGTAATGTTTGAACTATATTGCATATATTATTATTTTTTTAGAATCAATCCTCTTTCACTGGCAGAAATGATTATTTCTGTTAGTGAACAGATTATGGAAAAAGGTAAAACCCAACAATTTAATCATTTTTAAATAATATAATGCATATTAAACACAGAACATTGGGAGAAATATATTATATCTTCAAATATCTATTATGTATCTATGTTTCATACTAGGAATATTTCATTTATCAGCTTTATGGATGCATACTCATGTGTTATTTTTGTATTATATTTCTAGATCCTGCAGAAGCCATAATTCTTTTGGAAAAGATAAAAGAAAAGGTATTTATTTTAATGGTAGTGTTTTATATGTTTTTCGATTAAAAATGCTTGAAATATATTTTATTTAACATAATTTAGCCAAAAATGTAATTGGGAGATGATGCTCTACTAAAAATATGAGATTTTTTATTTGACATTTTTAATTATAATTTTTTTAAATTAATGAAACTAATTTGAGGAATTGGTTATCAAAATCACACACTTTTTATGATGCATGTGAACTCATGCATATTATATCTACTATAGAGGATAGCTCTTTCAAGAAAGGGGTAAGTAAATGCATTGCAAAAAGAATGTTGCCTCATTTAACTCAATGTTACATATAACTGTCGCGTTTTTGTGATTTGTCATGTGTGTATATCTTGTGGATCAACAAAATATTTTTATTGAGTAATCTATAATTAACCCTAAAATATGTTATTGCTTATTTGTACTATGTTTTTGATGAGATTACTTGAAAATCAGAGTATTAACTTAACGTATTAATATAACACGTTGGGAATTGTTTTTCGTGTTTTAAAATTGTAACAAAATCATTTGAGCATATACGTTATCTGTATACTTACTGTAAAACGGATTTTCTAAACAAATAATACATCTATGTATTATTTGGTTAGAATATACGTCTATAGTTTTTTTTTTATAGTTGGAAGATATTCTTTTGTAGAGTGTAATATCGCCTTCATATTCAGGTGACGGAAAACTCAGAGGCCAAGATTCTATGCTCTACTGCTGTGGGTATGATCAAGCTTACCCGCCAACAAGACCTACCTGGCACACGCGAGGTGATTGAGTCGACGGAACGCAATTTGGAGGAGCTACAGGGTGTAAGCTCAGTCCATGCTCGCTTTTATATGTTGAGCTCCCTCTATCAGCAGACTGTTGGGAATAAGGCTCTCTTCTATCGAGAGGCTCTCCGCTATCTGGGCTGTACAGAGCTCGATAAGATGCCGATGGATGAGCGACGCCGGTGGGCTGTGAGTCTTTCATTGGCTGCTCTCCTTGGTGAGGACATCTACAACTTTGGCGAGCTTCTGATGCACGAAGTGCTCTCCTCTCTAAAGGAGACTGAAGAATCCTGGTTAGTTGATCTGGTTCTTGCTTTTAACCGGGGCTCGATGGAATCCCTTGACACGCTTGCGAGCAAGTGGCGCAAGCAGTCGGACCTCGCGGGAGCAGAGAACTTTCTCCGTCAGAAGATGATGCTCATGTGTCTCATGGAGATGATTTTTCGTCGCCCGGCTAATCAGCGAACTTTCACACTGGCGGAGATTGGACAGGCCACCCAGGTTTCTGATGATGAGGTTAGTTTTTTACGATTTCTAAAGTTCTGTCTTGTGATAATTACAACAATGAAGCCGAGATAGACGAAGAACTATACTGATTTTAACATTATCATTAGTATGAAAATAAAATTATATTTGTTATTCTATTGAACTTATTAGTATTACTTAAAGATTTAGACTTTTTAAAGCCAATGTTGTGAATGAAAATATTATCTGATAGTATTGTATTACTGTTAATGGAATTTAATTTGTTATCATCTATTATGTCAGCATAAGATTGATTTTAATTTTATAGACTGCCAAAACTAATATTGCTAAAAGCTGCAATAAATATATCGAATAACACGAATGCTCTATTCTATTGTATCTTAATATTATACTGTTTTGTATTTTTTCCTTCAAATATATACTTCATTTGTACTTATAGATATTTTTAATCAGCACTACTTTTTCTTTAGGTCGAATTGCTCGTAATGCGAGCTCTTTCTAAAAGTCTAATTAAGGGGAGAATCGACGAGGTTGGTCGCACTGTGGCTCTCACCTGGGTTCAACCTCGTGTCCTTGATCTCGACCAGGTCGGTTATTATTTACTATATTATATTTTAACAAAATTTAACAACATAGTCATATTCGTTATTATATATTTTTATTAAAATTTTGGTTTTCCCTGGTGGTTAACATGATATAATCATAAAAGTAACAGAAAGCCTAAGTTGCTGTAAAATTGTTATTGTTTACAAATTTTCGGAGATCCACTTCATAAACATGTATTATAAAGAATACGTTAGTAGCGAGAGACAGGTATTAAATAGATTAAGCATTACATCGCTATAATACTATGACGCAATCAATTGACATATTTAAATTTGAAAAATTAAAAAAAGCTATAAAATGTTATAAGAAGCAAGCAATACTGATATGAGTAATAGCGGTATCGCTAGAAACAAAGAGAGGTGGATAAATCGTAAGAAAACAGCTGAAATAAGTGTGACTTAATCAATTTAGAATAATGAAGAAAGACTCGTGAGTCCAACCAATTCCCAAGGTCATGGCACAAGCTTACCTCAATAAATCATAGCAATGTAATGCTTTTAATTTATTTAATGCCTGTATCGCTGATAATTTATTCTTTGTATTACACGTCTATGAAGTGGATCTACGAAAATCTGTAAACAATAAAGTTTTTACAGCAACATAAGCTTTCTGTTTTTTTATAAACCTTTTAAGTATGGCAATTTTGTATGATAATATTTTAATAATGACATAATTTAGGTATCATTTTTTTTTAATGGTCGTATCATTAAATAACTGCTAACACGACCCTCATAGTTAAATTATAATTATAAAGAGTTGCTACATATCTGTTTATTCTTCTATATTATATCTACATTTTTCCCTGTTAATATATTTTAAATAGAATCGATTTTATAATGGATCAAATATAAAATGTATTATTTTGTGATTATTCAAGTTTATGCTATTGGAATAATTCATAATTAATTAATGCGATGCATTTCTTGCATTGAATTTATTTTAGAGGGATTGTTCTAGGACATAGTCTAAATGAAGAATGTTATAAAAACCGAAACGTAATATATAATTAGTTATTCTATGAATATGTAATTGTATGATGGTAAAATTAAATCATTATGGCCATCGTTAACAGATTCTCTATAAAGCTATAAAGCATTACATAAATACTATATACATGATATATTACATAATACTATATACATATATGATTATGAGATACTCATGTTTTGTTAATTTATGATACATATTATATACATATGATATACAATATAAAACGTTATGAATACATACATGCGTATAATAATTTTAAATCTTGCATAATGTTTTTGTTTAAATATAATATTAAATTTGTTTTATTATTATTAACAAATTTGTAACTAGATCTAATCAGTATTTATTAATAACTCCGAAATTAAGGCAAATTAATACACAACGCATTTTATTAAAACAGAATATTTTTGAAAATGTTGTGGGTAATTTCTATGAATAAACTATGTAAACAGTCTTTAAGGTTGTTAAAGTATATCATAACAACATGCACAATATTTAAGTATGTATTGTAGATACGTAATTTGTTAACCAGTCTTGGGGATTTTTGTTCTTATGGTTTAAAAATTAAGTATATCAAATTAGTGAACAATTCGATATTTTAAATGGCAGTAAATTCTAATCAAATCTCTGTATTCTTTCTTTTGTAATACATTTCTTTGTAATTGTTTATATTATACTAAAATATTTATAAATCTTAACCAGTAGTTTCTAACTAAATTTCTATATTAGTTCTTTTTAAATAAGTTTCCTTATACATTTTAATGTACTAAAATATTATTAAATGAGTTATTTTTGCAGTTTTAATGAAGTGGCATTCTATATATCTGACAGATATCCAGTATGCAGTCAAGATTGAAACAATGGACCTCTTCAGTAGTGAGCACACGTTCATTGGTGGAAGTGCACGCCAAAGAAATCCTTACCTAAATCTTAATATTTTATTATACGCGTATATTTTTCATCTATACATCCAGGCTCACTTGTTGATATATCGGACTTGACTCAATTTCATTCGCGGAGCAGGGCTGCTCCCTTTAGTTGTACTGTGTTTATTACAAATTAAATGTGTAACTTTGAAAAATATCATGTTTCTTTTTGTGTTATTATGGTTTACACGAAAATTTTATTCGTTAATTATTTACAAGTATAGTTAAAGTTATATGTAAACTTAAACAATATGACTACGTATATTGGACATAAATAGGAGAAGGAGTCGTACATTATTGTCATAATTACTGTATCTGAGTTATAGAAATGCTTGTATTATGGATAGATATATTGTTTTAGATTTGTCCTCCGTTAAATATTCTAAATGTATAGTATAATCTTGTTAAATCGAGCACGAAGTGTCTAATTATCCGGTGTTTAGAGATGGGAAATTAAAATTATTACGAATAAACAAGAGTATACTGTGTTTACAATTCTTTGTAATGATTTCATATATTAAAATATTATTCACTGGTATTATAGGTAAGCTTAAAGAAATATTTCAACTGTGTTGCTTTTTTATTTATCCAATTAAAGTGTATCCAACTAAGTCCTTTTGATTGATAAATATCCCAGGTAAAACCAAACATTTCGTCCGGGAATTGTATATACACATATGAACGTGTGAAATAGGTTTATTGAGATGCTTACTATAGTACTACGGTATGTTATGCAAAGTTGTTTGGTATTAAAAAAGGCAGTTGTACGAGATAATACTGGAATGTATAACGGAAATGAGATATTTATATTGACTACATGTTTTCACCATGTTCACAAAAGTGAAAAATGTAGAATGAGAAAAACAACTGTTCATCATTCATATAATTTCTATATATACAATACATATTCGGAATGATCGTTAACATTATATATATTAACTATATTAATATAATATTAACATTTAAGTAATCCAATTTCACAATAATAATTAAGCGTTTATTTCTTAATATAAATAAAAACATATAATAATAAATTTGTGCATAACATAGATTTAATTTTAGTTATCTTAAAATGGACACAAATTAGTTGGTGGAACAAGAATGGGTAACTCCTGATTGCAACGATGCCGGCATTGTAACCAACATATTTTAGAATTTTAGTTTTTGTTTAAATCCTTTCTTCCATGACAATTGTTTGTCTGCGAAATAGAAATAATATATTTTTCTCTTTTATAAATGTTGATTTTGTTATAGTTCTGATATTAATAGTACTATTACTTATAGGTAAATGAGTTTATATGCTTTGTGGTAGTATGTATAACTTTATAGTAAACATAATCTTTATATATACTATTAGTATTAGACTAGTATTACTCAAAGTTAGTAAGTAATTGTCATTTAAATTAAATATACTCAATAGGCATAGGCATATCACAGTATATTAATATAACAGCGTTCAGTAACAACTGGATTAATAAAATTTAGCTAAAATTATGTTTTTGCTTTAGAAAAATTATATTTTATGACTATATGAATTAAATAAAAATTGTAATTTGTTAAAAATAAAGCATTTAATAAAAAAATATAACACTAACAGTAATGTGTTTAACTTAATAAATCATACAACTTTAATTACAACCTATTACTAACTTTCAAGTCTTACATTTTATAGAATTCTTTGTAATGATATAAAATTTATGCTATTAGTATTATACATCATCATTGACATCTATCTAATAATTTTCAATTTTTCAATTTTTCATTTTTGAAAATGCTGATGAAAGTTGTATAATTGTTACTAACCTGACATTGACTTTTAAATTTTAAATTATGAAGCTATCCAATGAGATGTTGACTTGAAATTTTCAGAGATATCTTAGATGTTTTTGTAGTTAATAAAAATCTATAGATATCTTAGGTAACTCTATGCTTTCATATCAAGTCCGAGAACTTATTGAAGCCCCTCGTAATATATTGTAATGTTACTTAATGTCAATATTATAAGTAAGTAAGTTATTAATAAATAATTTGACTTATTATTATGTCAAATATAATAACTATTGCTTATATTGTTATGAAAATAAATAGCTGTCAGATTTGAATTTTCATGCACAATAATATACCAGCATTCTAAGCAACAGAAAGTTTTTTGCATCAAATTTTAAGAATATTTCAAAATAATTTACTTATTAACAATTAAAAATGAAAATAGAAATGTATTAGCATTGTGTGCTCTATACTCATATATTAAAACAAAAACTAGAAGACAGTGGACAGAAATCAAATAAAACTAAGTATTTTAAATCCCCCCATCTAGCATTAAAACAATATTTAAAAAAAAGTACAATTTTATGAAACACATACAATTTATTTATACTACAGCATGGAGGAATAGAGGTATCTCTATTCCTCCATGATACTACAGATATACATTTGTAATGCATGTATTTTAAGCAATATTAAGTAATTGACATAATTTGAAAAATGGAACATGTTATATTTTTTAAATCCTACTAAAATCAGAAATGTTTTAAATTCATGTAGCAAAATTCAAGTGAGAACATATTTATAACTTTTTTTTCATTTTAAGATTTTACTAAACTCAAATCAGTCAAAATAAAAGAGAACCACGTGGACATAGTTTTAGAATACAATTTAGGGCATCTCAGTATTTTTAATATAAGTTGCAGACTAATTGTTTTCAACACAAAATTGTGATTTTTTAAAGAATATATTTTTAAAATCGGAAAAATAAATTTTAGCACAATTTTAACTTTCATAAATTTAAACTGTTTTTGGAGATATTTCAGTATGTCATGTGTTTAAATATTGTCTTGTAAAATCAAGAGTTTCACTGACCATGACAGTACTATTTTAAAAACTATATAATATAACAGATAGCAACATAGTTAATATATTTAATATTAAATACTGCATTAAAAAATTTCTTCACATAACTTTCCTTGCAATTATATGACTTACCCCCAACTTTTCATGATCACAGGCACCACATACAGAACAGTTTCCTTGAAATAATTTAATTATTTCAATAAATGTTCTAATGCCAACATTTATATTTATATATATTTTTCAATAGTGGATAATTTCACTTTGAAATAGCAATGCTTATAGCCACATATATGTAGACATCCTTTAATTATTACACATTTATTTTTAAATGCTGTGGAAAAGTTTTGAAATAATCTATACCCTATAAGATGTGTTAGTATTTCTAAAAGAAAAATATTTCAAATGCTCTGTAAAATTTATAAATATTAATAATGTAGTCTTATTGAAAGATAGAGGAAGATCTTCATAATATGTATGTTTTTATTATTATATTTGGATGTTTAGTAAAAAAGTTAGGCATTCTTTCATTAAACATCTATTTTGAAAATTTGACAGGAAAATAACCATAAAATTGTATATGAAAATAAGATATTAAATTATAATATATTTTTCAAATTATATGTATGTGCATTAATTATGAAAAATTTAGTAGTAATAATAACTGTGTTTTGTAATATATTATATAATAATAACAGGGTTCCCACACATTTTCCATAAAATTTTGCCAGGAGGTTTCCAGGATGATTTACTTAAATATATACATATAATTAACTACTAGAAACCAGCAGTATAAGAGTAGACCTAAATCTACTAGTAGTATCATAAAAACACAAAAAATACAAATTAACCTACAATATGTATAATTCATAATAATGCAATATTTTTTTAGTGGCCTCCTCCTCCCCTTAAAGGCCCTAAACATTTACTTATTGCACTTCATGTATTTTAAAGTTATTGTTTTTGAATAAATATTAAAATTTATTTTTCAAAAATATATACATGATATTTTAAGTGCTTTAGTAATTGCTGTTGACCTTGCAGCCCTGTCCACCCACTATGTTTTTAAAACAAGCTTTTTACAACAGAATTATATATAAAATATGCAACAGCATTAAATATAAAATATACTACATGGTTTAACATCAATCTTTAGGTAATATGCATACATAAGTTTCTAAACAGTTAAAATCAAGGCTATGAGTTAAACATAATTTAGTCTGTGGTTGAGAGATTCATTTAAAATTGAGACATTTCATCAGATTTTTCTTTCTTCTATGCATTATTTGCTTCTATTGTCATAACAGAAATTGTACTTTCAAGTCTTAATTTCTTCTTCTGTAGTGGCAATCTCTTCAACAACTAATTAATGTTTATTTGTGTTGCATTTTTTTACTTATCTTTCAGATATTTATTGTATTGAGTTTGTGCAGACTTAACATGATTTTTTAAATTTTAGAGTAAGAGTGAGCTTAATATGTGATTGATCTGAAGATGAAATAGTGCACTTTATTGTTTACAATGCAATCACAGTTTTCTGTAAGTTCTCTACAATCATATTTTTATTAATAAAAAACCCCTTTTGATTGAACTTTGGCCATGGGATATTACTAGAACCATCCTGAAGAGATCAAATAGTTTTCCATACTTACTTTCTTCATATTGCAAAAGAAAAGTATCCACTCGATTGTTGTTTGAATCAAAATTCAAGAAATCATCACTATGGTTCACTTTCATATCTAATACAAAACCATTGTATGAAGCAGCTAATTCATCACACTCTTCTCCAGTTTTCCAACCAGCATTCATCAAAATCTGCAACAGTTTTGAGAAATGTGAAGATGCTGCATTTAGTGTGATCATGTTGTTTGGATCAAGAGAGGAGAGTAATTCAACCAGAGGATACTTAAGGGGAGACTTTTTCATTATTTTTGATGTTACTATAGAGAAAATGTGCAATCCTTTTTGAGCTGTACTATATTGATATCACTGACTAACTTCTAATTTTTTAAATGTGACTGATTTCTGGCAGGCATACCCAATATCAATGGTCATCACATCCTTGTGAAGTGAGTTATCAGAGGGATCAAGTCATGAGATCGCTAGAAGATATTTTCTGTTCCATAACAGTTGGTTTTATGAAACAATTGAGTAAACTTGTCAAGAGATTAGTAAGACTTTTATATAAAAATGGTATCATTGGAGAGTCAGTTTGGAATTGTGTAAGGAAAGGTTTCAAATGCTTTACTAGAAACACAAAGAACTCAAGCTTAGCACAAATTAACACATCTGAACAAGCAGCTTAAGTTTAACAGAAGTTAATTTTTATTATTTAACTATAATTAATTGTGCAAAGCACACATTTTTTAACCACTAGTTTGCTGTCAGTAAAAATAAGACCTAAAAATTAAAATTTATATTCTGATCAAGAATTTCCAGGAGTTTTCAAGGTTTTATTATTTCCTCCCCAATTTTCCAAGAGTTTCCAGGAGTTTTCCAGGAGTGTGGGCACCCTGATAACTGTCTACTTAAAAACCTAGTCTATGAGATTCAATGCCGCATATGTAATCTAATATATATCGGAGAAATAAGCAGAACTGTGGAAACTTGAATAAAAGAACACATCTTGGGAAACTATCCATTAGCTGTGACAGACCACTTCTATAACATACATGGATGGATTATCTAACCTAACTGATAAAATCCAATGGCATATTATACATCAGGCAATCGCCTCAACCAAAAAAAATTTGATATAAGCTCTTTATATATCTAAAGCAGCTGTGGGGACTCAAATGAATGGATGTACAGGTATACATTTACTAATTATCTCATAGTAATACACACATACAATGAACAATTTTTTTCTCTCGCTTTTTTCTTAACTGTATAACAAGTTATAATATCTCTACTTACTACTTCCTAGCACAGTTCTACTTGATAAATGCATGGGGTGAAACATTGTACATTTACCATTTATATATGTTGCATACTATGGCATAAGCGAATTCATACCATTTGCCAATGGTAAAAACAGTTGGAGGATACAATTTGCTGTATCCAACAGTATGAACCATTCACGAATGGTATGAATGGTTGGAGGATATAATAATAATAAGCTATATACATCAGTACAAACTGTTGGTAAATGTAACTGTCTTATGTTATGTCTAATTGTTAATTATTTGTAATATTTGACCTAGTAAATTCAATCTTTTGATCAATAGGGTTATTAAAATGAATAATAATTGTTACATTTTTAAGAACTATGTATAATCTTATCTTGTGGTTGTTATAATTTATTTATATTCTGAAGTCATAAACTTGATATTCACCAACTGCACAGCTGCAACCAACAGTTGGAGGATACAATATGCTGTATTCACGCGAATGGTTTGTACTGTTCAAGGGCAGCCTCAGGCATACGCACTATATGCAAATGCGTACAGTAAAATATTTATATTGTGCCCTTTTCAAAATTAAAGTATGACTAGAAAAAATAACACAATTGCTAAATATTGGAATTTCTACTATATACATACTTACTAAGGATATAATGAGCTGCGATCAGATTAATCTATTTCTACACAGAGACAATGGGTATTTTGGGTGATGGAACTGGTGTTTAACCCTTTCAGCACGGGCGTGCCAACTGTTGGCACGCAGAATAATGCACACCTATATACGGGGCGTGCCAACATGTGGCACGCAGATTATTTTCATT
>JAYRBW010065307.1:0-28901 GCA_036023295.1 Invenusta paracnida | reverse complement strand
ATAAATATTTAACACATATAATATTCATCTAACATATATTTGAAATATTAAGTCATATTATCGACTCTTTTAATAACATATAATGTTTAAGATAATCTGCTGGAATTATATATGTACCTATATAATTATGTATATAATGAAAGTAATATGTTGCATAAAAGCTACTTTATAGATCTTTAGTTTGCTTTGCACTATTTTCCAAAGTAGGTATATAAAACTTAAATCATTCAGTGCATTTCGTATGAACCTAGAATTTTTTTAAGTGACAAGAGATAATTATTAATAATTTCAAGTCTAATTTTCATGTTAAAATTAGATCAAAATATGTAATCAATTTAAATTTTTGATTTTTTCTATATGAAAACAGTTTCTTTAGCCATGAATACTATTAGTGAAAAAAGATGCTCATGCATTTTGGGAAAATTTGCATATACACTAAATGATTGTTTAAATTGTATTTAATTCATTTTCCTTACATTACCCTCTTCAGAACTGGCCTTCTTCACACGCCTACCCCCCTCACGCATCTACCAGTTCCCCGAGACCTCTTTACTCAACCTAGAAGCTCGGGTGTCTCCCGCTAACACCACCGTCTTCGCCGCCGTTCTTAATCTTTCTCGGGATGGAAGAGGAAAAGATGAGGGGCAACTCATCCCTGTTCATCGGATGATGGCGGTCTTGAGCGGGAACCAGCAAGCAATCCCCGATCGAGACCAGGTCTTGGCGACTATCAACTTACCAGACTGGCGCGCCTTTGTTAACAAGTCGCTCCACTGGGTGGCTAAGAATGATCTGGGGGTGGTGGTTAGCCGCCCCTTCTTCATTATGAAAAGAGGTAAATTTAGTAAAGGCTCTTTAGCTGGATCGTTTAAGTAGTTAAATACTGTAAAAATTATATAAATCATAATACTATATTTATCTGAAATTAATAAATGTGGACAATAAGTAGAAAACTAAGGGTCGAATGCGAAAACTCCAGGAGCTTCTCCAATTAGAAAATAATTGTACAAAATATGAAACAATACTAAGAAAGATTAATTATAGGCACATGAACTATAAGTAATGTTTTAAACATGCTTTTATTTTGTTTCATAAAAATCCTCTTTTTTAATTTAAAAATCACTGAGGACTTCTCAGTGTTCGAGTTAGGACGATTTTCCCATTTCCACCCTAAATCAATTTTTGCATCGATTTTTGTTATTTTATAGATGCGCCCTCCTATATTGATTGATTTGAAAACTGAGGACAATTATCTCTTTTGAAATATGCAAACAGAAAAACTGAAGCTATTATGAAATTTTATGAAATCTATTTATTTTATATATCTTTTTTCTTAAACCATCAATTATTATTCAAAATGTATTTATTTATAAAGCATTGTTTATCAGTGCTTTAAAAACACACACCTGTGCATTATAAATTTAGCACGACCGAATTTTTTTGAAAGGCAAAACGCTGCTTAGTAACCTTTGCCAATTTTGATTCAATAGGCAAAATTAGATATTTATATAGTTTATTTTATTAAAAGAGAGTGTAACTTTATGGTCGATTGTTACGATAATATGAGATTTCTATTAAACTGAAATAGGTTGTAATAAAAACACTATATTAATACTTCCATTCATTTTTAAATTTGAATATTCAGTAACAAAAAATAAATATTTTCAAAATTACTATTAATAGTTAACATTTTTGGTTGTGATACTTATTTTTCTTAACTTTGCATCTTGTTATTCGATTTTTAAATATATTTATTTTATTTATCTTTTGACAGGAAGCTACATAAAATTACAACTAACATTTAGACCTTATTATACGTTAGTAATAAGAATTCCATATATAATCACCCGAGCTTCTTTTATATTGTAATTAATATAGTTTACTTTTGCATTCCTCTGAATAGATCCCGTAATATTGTTTTTGTCAATTTTGACATTTTTATTTGTTGAGTCTAATTCACCATGGGAATATTCCTACTTAAGATATTCTTTATCCACTACTAGTGATAGTTCTTTTCATCAACAATATCGTCTATACTTTAAAATAGTTAAGCAGGTCTTATCCATAAACATTAATAATAGTGAAATTATAATACCTCCTTATTGTATCTTTTCACATATTATGCTTTTTGTATTTGATCATTATATTTTGTTTTAAGTATTTTTCTTGAAAATGTATCTTTTGTATTAAGGTTAACACTATAATATCTTATGTTAATGTTAATGAAATCTATTTTTATATAAATCAATGAGTAAGGGTAATTATTTTTTTAGGAAAAGTTTATGAAATCATACTTATACTGTTTTGTACTAATAATGTTTATTTATTTCTGTTATTTATTTTAATTTTCCGATTCTTAATCATTGCTTATTTCTAATACAATGATTTCTATTAAAATACAGTATCTTTTAAATATCATAAACGATAATATAAGTCATATGATCGTATCGTTAAAAAAACTGATGTTGAGTATTATATATACTAATATCAAATTGAATAGGTGCTATTTATATTTATATAGAAAAAAAGTATATTTCAGAATTTATTGGCGATAATGTTAGGGCGAGGTTCATAAAATTATTTAATATGTTGTGAATTTCTTTTAGTTAGTTTATTTATTAATATATGGTTATTCAAAAGATATTTTTATCTTATATTAACAAAATGTAACTAGTATTTATTGACAATTTGTTAGTAGTTCTTAATCGCATGCTTTGAAAAATAGCAGCTTAAATACTGATTGTAGCCTTAATTTGAAAACTAAAACATAATTGTCAATTGTTTTTAGTTCTTCTTAAAGGTAGTTTTTGACACACTTGTTCGCTATATTCTCTCAGAATTGAAGCCATTTCCCAGAGAACAATCTCAAACGCACAGATTCCTCAAGGGTAACGTCGGCTATGTGAGCTGCAAACTTCCCTCGTCACACCCAAGCCCACCAGAGATGATCTTTCTCAAGGATGGGAAGCAGATACAAATGACAACATCTGATGATTTTGGTGGGTACCTACTTAGCTCTATAATCT
Source organism: Invenusta paracnida (assembly GCA_036023295.1). Taxonomy (NCBI): domain Eukaryota; kingdom Metazoa; phylum Platyhelminthes; order Proseriata; family Coelogynoporidae; genus Invenusta; species Invenusta paracnida. The sequence continues at coordinate 25,875 of JAYRBW010065307.1, read as the reverse complement.
TCATGCAAGTATTATAAATTAAGTAGAATAAATTAAAATGTGGTATAGCTGATTACTGTATAATTCTACTGTCTATCCAGTTTCATATTTTTCCAGTCATGCAATACTTTGCAGTCTAAAGTAATTGTAAATCTATTGATATAATTTTTAAAAAATTCATGAAATATTGCCATGCGTGTACTGAAGATAATCGTAATATATTCATTATTCATTATTCATATTACAAATTCAATTTCAGTTAGAGCACAGTTCATTAATGCCATCAACAAATTCTGAAGATTAATTAAAAATTTCAATTTCATTATAATAATACTACATTTTATATTTAGTGTAATATTAATATTATCTTGAAATATATAAACAAAAAGTGTGAATAAATACTATATAGTTAATATTTTAAATAACTATAACGGTCTAACTATCGGTCTAGCCACCGATTAAAGGTGCATGTAGTAATGCATATAAGGATATATTTAATATAAAAATGAGGTTTTTTGGAAATCTGAAAATTGAATCTTATTTACAATAAATATTATTATGTTTATGTGTTGACAAAAAATTAAGCTTATGACTATCTCTAAAAATAGTGATTGAAAAATTTGGATAATTTTTTATAATGTCTTCAGATAAAATATTTTTTGTAAAACGAATTTATTAATATAACTTATTGCAATATAAACTTCAATAATAATTATCAAAAAGTAAATTTGCTTTTAATTTTTGAATTATCATAAAGTGGAAACGAAAGTTGTAACAAAAATAGTGTACTATGCTATTATGTATATATATTTTTATATCTTATTTTAGTATTATATTTCATAATCATAATTTCATTGTCTTACGATTTTATTAATGGTTACATTGCTCTACTAATTAAGACCTTGTTGAATGCTAATCTTAAAAGTATACCTATTTTCAACTATCAAACACATTTCTAATTTTTAATATGTTCTATAATTATACGTTTGAAATGTTATTCGCTTGTGGACTAATTGATAGATAAATCACCCTATACACAATTAATTAAAAAAGTGAAAAACATCACGAGGTAACATAATTTATAATAGGCATTCTATTTCTCAAGCTAATTTTACAATACATACAGTTCTTATAAATGCCATGTTTACTATCGTCTATTAGTTGAATATTGGTATAGAATATAAATTTTTTAAGTTGCACACTAAAAAACTCAGAAGAGGATAATTTGTTGACCTAATTCATATTTGTGTACATTATCGTGAATATTAAAACCTAAATTTAAACAGAATGCATGTACTTTACTTAATTTTTTATAAATAAAATAATATTCTATTTATATTTTTGTAAAATATAAAACATGAAATATTTAATAATACTATTCACGCGAATTTTGATATTGTGTTATGCATATAAAGTATATATTTTATCAATGCGTCTTATCATTGTGTCTTTTGTGCCCGAGTGTACAAATTCAAATATTCTCCGCTAGAACATAATATCATATTATACATATTTTAAATATATACTTACAATTGTGCATCTAATGTTGATAGATTTCTCACAAATTGTGAGACTTGTGTCTAATAGTAGGCCCCTTATTCAGTGTTAATATGATACCCGTTTACGTATGGAAAGGAAAAGTTACACTATAATCATGTATGTTATCTGAAGGGCTATTCAGTTAGATCTTTAAAACGGCTGGTATAGCAGATATTCTCATTTAATATTTCACATCTGAGTATATAAATATACTGCGTCTCTTGTATAAGTGGCTAATTTGGAATATGAAACATATTCTATACTTATTTTTTAATGGATATCGTAACCGACTAAGTTAGATAATTCAATAATTGACTCATAAAATGTTCTCTTTAGCTCCATGATATTTTTTATTAAATGTTCTTATTATATATTGTAAATCTATCCAAAGAACAATACATGATTCACTATGGATATAGTGAAATGGTATACAGTTGTGACCTTAAAGCCAGACCCCTATTCTATAGTATGGAGTATACAACTGTAAATAATATAAATTGATCATAATTAGTTTAAAGTTAGAAATTACACCTGATTTGGTATATTATATATCTATATAATATAGTTTGTCACCTGTTCCATAGAATCAGTCGTGTATTGCGGTGAAGTAGGATACCAAAACGTGTGTCATATTATGCAGCCAAATTGTATTTGATTGACAGTGTTGAATGACCTGCAGTTCTTTCTTTTATGTGTATGTTGCAGCTGCTTTCTTGCTGCTTGTTGGCGAAGAAGACTGTTCACTAAATGTACATATGTATTATACTATTAAACTGTTAACATTTTGCTATATGCCTATATGTGATACTAGTGATTGGCGTTTAATATTCCATGTCGTCGATCCTAATTCACTTTTTTAGTTTGAGGGCAATTGACACGTCATTTACTGTAAAGCTCGTACTAATTGATTCATAAATGCAAGAATTCCTGATTGTTGGTTATTTTCCATTCCAATAATTGGTACATTTCCCTTCTATCTTCTACATAACAATATTTCCTGAAGAAGTGAAACCATTTTCTTTGCAGTATAATATAGTGTATCTCACTTCGTATATTCACAAATATAGAACCAGACATTAAATATATATTTATAAAGTTTTAATTTGTATAATATATTTTTTTATTGCGTTAGTTTCATATAAAAATGTGTCACTTATTTATTTTTTATATTTATTTAACTTTTTCAAAAGTAATTTTAATTGAGGTAAAGGTCATTTCATCAAATTTCATTTTTAGGCTGATAAATTGAAAAACAAAAATGGCTGAATACTGTGTATATATATATATATATTATATTAACATATTGTATTACTATAAATTAAAATGTACATATTGTGATATTAATTTTAGAATGGAAATAATAATAATAATTTCACTGTTTTTATTTCAAATGAAACCATGCAATCCTTTTGGTATGTGTATACATTCTTATTTACATTAAATTTATAATGTAAACTGATTTTGATTTTTTTTTATAGTTTTTGTTAACAAAAAGCTCGCAGATATAAAGATACATTTTTTTTATTTCATGAGAATTTGTTTTCTTGATGTGTATACAATACTATTGATTATGTTTTCCGCAAATTTAAAGAAATCCGCTATCGATCGGTCTACATTCCACCCCAAATGGGAGATTCAAACCCCACCGGACAAATGGTCCTGCTTATTCGTGAGCTTGAACAACATGACGCCGGCAACTATACGTGTATGGCGCGGCTGGCCAAGAAGACTGTTCGTTCCAGCAAGAGCACTTTGGTCATGGTGGAAAGTGAGTTGGTTCATTTTATAATTCTCATGTGTTTTACACGGGTACTACTTGTAAGCTAAGTAATAAAACGTAAGCGTGCTCAATTTTCAAGTTTGTATGCAAATTTTGATACGCCTCTTATAACTTAAATATATCCTAAAATAACATGCATTATTTTAAATTTAACTCCAGTTTTCAGCAGAATTTCTCAAACTGTAAAACGCGCATCCTTAACTGTTCTACTTTGGTTTTCTAAAGAAGAAAAATATAAAGTTTACGATACTATTTTTTACAGTCAAGCATGCGAATTGTTTTATACGAGTCGCTAATTATAAATTCAAATTTTAGTCAGTTTGCTGCTTATACATCGCCAATTTTCATCCAAACTATAATGTGCCAAACTTTAAAAATGTATACAGCTTAGAATCGATTTGCTGGCAGTGTGTGGATTTATTGGTTTAATGTCAGGCAATTTGTTTAAAGGTTCAAGAGTTAATTAATTCTCGATAATAATTAACGTTAATCGGTTGTCTGCGGTGGCTAATTAACTGTTATAGGTTGGAAACTTTGAGTAGCAGTTTATGCGAGCATATCTTATTATAGGGCAAAATTATATTAGATACATTTACTGAGCTTAGTTATGAAATATTTCACTAAAGCGTTATATTGTATCAATCAAAATATTGTACTTTATTGGGTCATAAATAAACTTTGAAGTATACCTACATTATATTTTATTGATTTTGCATTAATTTTTAATTGCTCAACAGACTATACTTTTTGACCCTTAATGAATTGAAATATACTTTACCATTGTTTAAGAATAATAATTAATACGTATTATATATATTTTTATATCGTTTTTCAAATTTAAGACAATCGAATTTCCTTTTAATGATATAAGCTTACACTTTTATACATATTATAATCTAACAAATTGAAAGTATTAAATGTCATACACCTTAATCCTGCTATATTAACCATCTTTAGTAGTTGCCTAAACTTTATTTATTGGGTTTGATATGAATATTTTAATTTCGAGTTTCTTTCTTGTTAACATGGTAATCTAGTCAGTCAGTCTCAGTACCAGTTTTTAATTGGCTTATACATGAATTCTGATAAAATCTGAGTTTGTTTACACTGTTGAAGAATTTCGCTCCTAAATTGGGCTCGGAGTGTGCAAATTTCAGGTCGCAGGCTGGGTAAATTATGTTTATAATAATTTTATAATTGGTGGCAGGCTTTGTACACATCATAAATCAAGTTACCCTAATATGCAGCTTATATACTATCTATACATATGAAGTCGTTTAGCTATTCATGTGTACAAATAAAACATATACCTAATAATATGTAATGTTAACAGAGAGCCGCGTTAGAGATACGCAATTTCTAACCTCTACATATTGTATACATAACACCTCTGTTTTTATTTTGGGTTACTACATGTTTTCTTAACGTATAATATCGTGTTTTAGGTTTGTGTTTCATTGACACCTGAAATATGTTAGTTGCACATGTTGCTCACAACTGATTAGGTCGTTTTATAATATAGTTTAAAATTGACTAAACGCCCTGAGGCTGCGCAAGGCATGCAGGTATACGTTATGTCTTCAATACGTGCTGCACATTTCAACCAGGGATTTTGACTGTTAATATACTGAAGATGTATTATAACTATATTGCCTGTTTGTATGTATGTAATAAAATACATGTAGTATGCCTTCGTCTCTTATTATAATTATTTTGAATTATGGGTAAGTTTAATAAATAAATTACTTTTCCCAAAACGATAACAGACGCTGATATAGATATTTATAGCTTTTACAATATGATAGTTAGGAATGATGAGTATACTTACTTTTTATATGTGTGGCACTAATTATCATTAAATATCATTTTAATTTGTCCTAAACTGACATTTTCTCACGACACGTGAAGTACACTTTGTGAATGATTACAATACATCAACGATAATTTATTTAATTCTCCTCATATAATTTCACTCATTTTACTAATTATTTTTCTAATACTCTGTCTTGTAGGTATATATTACGATCAATTTGATTTGTTTTATTTCCTTAGTCAACAAAACTATTTCTGACATACCTTGTACGTTCTTCTACTTGTTTTAATATCTTTTTTATTTATTTTGGGTGGTATCAAACATTATTATATATTTACTTGGACACGATTTAGACAGTTTAAATAAACTTTATGGACATAGACCTGTTCTATTTACAATAAATGTGATGGATTTATCTATGCGATAGACGCAAACAAGACTAACCATCCTCAAAATACATATTTACCGAAACTTATAATTCTCCGTTTAAATTTTCATAAACATTTCTCTATCTTTCTTATATTATAGAATATAATAATGAGACCAACCTTTATACACCCCAACTTGTGTGTAATTGAGGCTTTTTTACTATCTCAATTATATGTCATTATTTACGTTGGTGTATAATGCGCGACCGTAACCTTGTTCTTAGACAATAATTATAATGCTCGCAATGATTACAAGTCTTAATTTTCTATCATTTCGGCATCCAAAACCAAGTTTATTGTATCTTTGATCGCCTCCAAGCTAATCATCGAAATATAATATTACCTTTAATATTTTACTCTACCTAGAGTGTAGCGCATAATCATTCTTCATGTACCTGATTTTATTATGCGTGGATTTTTAAAGTCGTTGTTTTCATAGCTTATATACCGATTTCCTTTGCCGATTCATTTTTAATTTATTATATAATATCTAAATTATAATTAGATTCGAGCTTTAAGAATTTGTTCATACTCTGAGGCATTTACTCTAAGGAATATACCAAATCAAATTATAAAAAATTCAATTTGTTGTATTTAATTTCCATATTTTGATTTATTTTTAAATATAATTTCAGAAGAATGTTTGAGGGAATGAATTGACGTAATTAGCTCAACTTCCTAAATATATGACATGAAACACTCATGATTTCCTATCACTTATATATAGTTAAATTTGATAGGTGAATGTAAAAGTTTGAAGGGGAAATAGTTGACATACAATAAATATTCAACCCCTTTATTTTGGATTCTAGTGAAAAAAGTCAAATTGAAAATTTATTTATGTAAACTTAGTAATTTTTTTATTTCCAACGCAAACTCTCTTTATATATTTTGCAGTAATAGCTTTTTAAAAATAAACTTTCCGTGAACCTTTTGTCCTTGAAATACTACTTCAAAAATCATTTTTCTTTGATGGTATTGATTTTCTCCCATCTTGTATATATTCAGATATATATTAGTATTTTTATGCTTAGAATAAGGTAAAAAAATCGAGCTTTATAAATTATCATAAAGCTATTATTATATGTTATAAATTTATCATTTCATTCATTTCTACCACTGCAATTATCAATACTATTGTAAATAAATTATGGACTAAAGACAGTTTGGGAACACCCTTTTATTCAGTTGTCTTTTTGAATATCAATGTATATAAAATATTATTTTATTTAAGTTAATAATTGTACTTTAATTCATAACTTTACACACAAATCTGATCGATAATTGTTATGTTAACCCTTAAAAATTGTATAATTCTTGCATACACTAAGTAATATGTTTAATATAATTAATTAAAATGTCTCTAATATTTATCACTATATTTAAAAAGTACCTAAAATATTTCGTAGCAAATATATTCGTGTAGAAATAGTCCTTATGTTATAGTAGTCAAATGTGTATTTGTATTATATGCTTTTAAGGTATATGTCAAATGTATTTTTTATAAATTAGTAATATTAAGAAATAGTTATACTGCCAATGTGGCGCCAATGTAGGTGTTTTTTAGAGATGATACGTAACACATTGATTGCGTCCTTCTATGTCATTTGCAGTGTATGGCCTTATGGCCTTATGGTCTTCATATACACCTATAAGCTATGCTTCAATTTATTTACTGAAACATTATATTTGCTAAAACTAGAATGTTAAAATCAATGTTAGATAGACCGTATAGTTCTGCACATATAATATGTCATACTTTGAATAAAATTTTGATTTATTTTATGATTAATGTTTTCCGTGGAAAATATATAGATGATATCGCTAAATTTTCATACAATGGTACAAGTGTATAGTAAGCAGACATATTCTGATAAATTGTACAACGAATGAAGATAACGGTTAAAAATTAAAACATACAGTTAAATATTATATGTACATTTCATGTTAAAATAATATTTTTATATTTACAACCGCAGCATTTGTAATACTTTATTACCTTTTAAATTATGGTTTATGCTTTTATTATAGCACTATATACTATCATGATACGTAATAACTTTTTTGTTATTACATTTCTTTAACAACACACTTGTTATTTGATTTTATGAGATGATTTATATTAAGAAATTTATATTAAAATGTGTAGGTATATATATTTTCAAATACAAATCATAGAAATTAAACATCAATCTGTTTTTAATTCTTGCCTATATAGATCTTCTCTAGTTTTCGATCTAACGAAGAAGCTGTATTGTGGGATAATGATGCAATTCTATATAATTAGCGAATTTTAAAATCTTAAATAACTGCATAGCCTGCTGTACAGCATAGTTTTTTGTACAGTGTTAATAATCGCTAGCTGGTATCACTCATGTAGGGCCCCAGGTGACGATCCCTCAGTCCTTCCTGTTCAGTGGCATCTCCCCAAATGAGAAAGTTCGGGTGGACGAGGGAGCTAACATCACTCTCATCTGCGTGTTTCGGGGGGCTCCTGTGGCCCAGGTCGTTTGGTTTTATTCTATTAAGAATAACCGTATCACCATTGACAACAGATTCCGTGAGTATTCTATACAAATGTCTTGACATACGAATCCCGTTCAAATGTTATTTTAGAATAATAATATTATAGCCGTACATAATATAAATTACTTGCGAAAAAGAATGGCAAGCATAAAATAGCAAATATTAAAATAAAATTACAAATATGCGTATTAAACAATTTGTTTTAAAAAGAGAAAGTAGCTCCATATTTTCATACATATACAGTGTTTGCATATTATTATAATTTAAGACAGAATTTTACTCATCAATAAATAAATAAGAATCAGCATTTTATTGCTTGTTATCCCATTGTTACTTATTTTACATGTTTATTGTATAGCCTAATTTTTAAATTCTCTTTCGCGCGTTATAATTGTTTACAGTATATTATGTAGTTCATCTATTTTTCTTTCAAATGTTGTATTAAAAAGTCATTAAACTAATTTTGATGGATTATTTCTTTCGTAAATTGATTTACGTTGATAGTTCTAGAACACAATATATAAGCTGTCTGTTTTATTTATGATCTTTGAGAACTGTTTCTACAATATGTTATGTCAAAATTTTACGTTAGGCTTTGACATTTTGAGCTCTATATATTTGTAGATTTTCAACTCCCTAGAATATATTGAACTCCTTAGTTATATTGAATAAAGTATATTATTACAAAGCACTAGCATTATAATCTATGGTTTTATTTTATTGTTTAACTCTCTAAACGTTATATATATATTTTATTAGTCTTGTGTAACTTACGTTATTATTGTTCTTTAGCTTTTCTAATCTAAAGTTAATATATTACTAAAAGGTTTATTCATATATTTAATATGTGTAAATTATCTCCTTGTCATATTTGATACTAAAGATAAACTATCTAGGTATGACTAAACTTTTTGAACAATTTTATTAGGCTCAAAGTTTAGTTTTGACGTAGTTTAGTCAGTATTATCTTTAAAATTATAACACATTTATATTACGAATCTGAATAAATATTATTTTTGAAAAAATTAAGTTTTCATTTCTGTGAAATGTTCTTTTCTATGTATAAAAGCGTTGCTGATGATGATAATCTAGCTTTTACTTTTTTTATTGTCAATCAGAAATTCGTAACATTGTCCGTGTCTCTCATCGAAAACTCATTAACTCATTTATTCAATTTCGGATAATGAAATCTAAGCATCGACTCGGATGTTCTCCCATCAACCAGCTCAACCTGCTTATAGTTGCTATAATTAACGAACTGTCACAATGGCAGGCAACTCGTACATCTAGATACCCCCTTTTCACCTCACTACTTGGGCTTAGCTTGTTTCCGTTTGTTGCTTCATTACAGCCACGCTGACAATCACAAGCATCACGCGAGCTGAAGAGGGCAAATACTCTTGTTTGGCAGAGGATAAAAAGTCTTCACACGTCTTCCAAGTTTTTGTTAAACGTAAGTCAATAATTAATTTCTCTCCAAGTAAACACAGGCAATCAGACTCTATGTAAAAAGACATCATCCCATCACGAAAAATATTACGTGTATTGTTTTTCAGCTCTGCTTAATATTTTTGATTTTAATTAAGTAAATGTTAGTGCATGCTATAGGGGCTATTTAATTGTTCTATAATCTTTGCGCTTTATACACGGTGGGACCACAGACATAGTATATACATATGTTATAGGTATATATATACAGGCAATCTATATATTTCACTATAAAATTTATCGGATATCCAGTAGCTACTGCAAATACCATATTTTCAGCCATTACTAGATGTAGTACAAATCGAAATCTATCAGTCTACACTAATTTATCTACTAATCAATGACGATACTTTGCGCAACGTTATATTATAGATTTATAGCAAAATAGTTAAATAATAAATTTTAACTATAGTATTTATACTCGAAATATTATAGAAATCAAAGCAGTAAAATTATTTTAAATTCTGACTGTACGAAATATTTATTTTCGAAAGCTATCGGGATAATCTCGTTACGGTGAATAGTAGGTGAACTATATGCGAATTTTGATATTTAAGTAATGTATAAAAAATATGTTTACTATATCTTATCGAGAAGAACAGTAGGTAGGTGTGATTTAGTAGAATACTTGTCTATAGATATAGATTATACGGGCCTAATATGAAATAATAAATACAGGGCACACATTATTACCATTTAATAAACACGTGCTTGGCGGTCTTAGTTTATTTTTTAGTCAAAATTACTTTATCGGGTTTTTAATGCCTCACTGATTAATTAGATTTCTTATTAACATATATAGGTCGCATGAAGTTAAAAGTGATTCCAAATGACATTCAAGTAAAGCGTTGGAGTGGGTCAGCTAAACTGGACTGTGAGATCGAGCCGGGTGACTCGCAGGTATCTACGCCACCCAACTGGATTGTCAACGGTCGTTTTATTAAGTACAACCCTACGAAATACTCAATTACAAGTAAGTGGCGATCTATTTCAGTAAATCAGACTTCTTGTAGAAAATGAAATGAATGTCAGCCTAAACTATGTTTAAAATGGAAGTTTATCATTACATCTTGTATTAAAAATTGAGTTAACTTCAATTGCTTTTTTCTTTTTTTATTCAGATAATAACTTGAGTGAGTATTTATTTTCCCTTTTTCTGAATAAATTAAAAGAATTATAATGTAATATAAGTTTTTGGATGTTCGATGTTATTGTTATAGATAGTACTTTACTCAATCGTGTTCTGCTTGCATTTGTTTGTTTGCATTTACCTTTACTAATATTGATTTGTAATTATGTGTTATAGTTAATTTATTTTGTTGTGTTTTTGGTACGTGTTGTTTACTAACAAATGATATTAAATATCAAGTAAAATTCTTATATTTAAGTATTTACTACTAAAATATTTTTAGTAGTATCTTTGTGTTATACGTAAAAATGTAAAAATTATTGTCAATTTACTAATTGGTGTTTTAGTGAAAAAAAATTATTTGAAAATATTTAATTTCTTGCCTATGTAATATTTTTATTTAAGAATCGATTAATCCAGAATACTATTACTATAATAATTTGAGTTTTACTTATACTAGTTCAATAAGGTAACGTTTTTTAAGCATGACTTTAAATAGACAGTGTTACAATAAAATAAGTTAACAATATTTTTGCAATTACTTTATTAGTGTCTTGCAACTATTTCAGTGTCTCATCTTCTTATCAATAATTTGAATGAAAACGATCTTGGAGTGTATCAGTGCTATGGTATCGATTTGAACGGCGATTGGATTTCTAAAGTGGTGACCATCACTCATGATACTGATACTGTGATTAGAAAAGGTAGGTTTATTAAAACTGATTTCACTGATTTATAACTACAATTTATTTTTTAAATTGAATCTCAGTTTAAAAGCAGTGTGAATTTTTATCTATAATTTTATAGTCAACGTTCATGATTGTAGAAATGTAATTACATGTAAACCTGTGTAAAATATTGTACGACACTATTAAGTTACCTAAATATTATTCGAGAAACTGATAAGGAATTTCTTTTGGTAATCACTATTATAAAGTATTTTCGTTTACATTTATATGTATTCCATGAGGTATATACATATAAGTGATTCTTCAAATTTATATTTTGCCGATTTTCATAATAATATGATGAATTAGATTAGATTACTAAATTGTAATCTGTCTTAATTATTATTCTTTCTCTGCAAAAAAATATTTATTCTGGTAAGTATAAAACTTACAAATAATTACACGAATTGTTTCAGGAATTTTATACAACTTTATACAATAAACATATTTTGACACAAACTATAAAATTATTGTTATCATGTTATAATATTCCATAAAATGTATACTTTTTTAACAAGTTGTGTATTGGTCATAACATTTTTACCCGTATAATTAGTTTATGATAATAATGTAAATCTCAATTTCGATTTGCTATAAATAGTGAAAAGGGTAAATTTCCGCACACCAAACATAGTATAATAAAATAAGCGTGCATGAGCGGACACGCTTTGCTAGAAATACAAGCATACATTGTCACTGACGGTATAACATCTCAACCATCCGACAAGACTTTAAATGTATTTGCACCAATCAAGTGTACCAACTACAATACCTTAAAACTAAATATAAAAGTTACGCATTTTCAGGTTTAAAAATTGGATATCCTCAGCAGGCTATTTATTGAATGATCTAGAAGTATGATCAAATTTCTTTATCTTTAGTATATTTTTCAAGTAAACTGTGAGACATATAATATGTATATCAGCATGAAAGAAGTCGTAATATTCTGGTGCGCAAATATTATCTTTTACTTGTTCTACCTCTATATATTTTAAGTTTACATCCTGTTTCATTTACTTTAAAAAAACATTGCATTCAAATATGTATAATAATTCTTAGAACTTCTCTGTTCTCACACTCTTACCTTCTTCTCAGCTATTGCGGACATACTGGAACGCTCAGAAGTGACCCAGAAGCACACTGGCCAGGGTCTCACAGGTCACCTTTTTTGCAACGTGGACCAAGCATTGCGAGGTCGGAACTACAAGCCCGAGGACATGGAGGTACGCTGGTACCAGGGAGCAGGACCGGGAAGTCCAATCCTGGACCTCACGAGAGAGGGCAGTGTCAAGTACGTCGTCAACTTCAACCAGGTTCATCATGACACACTCAGCATTCTCAATCCGACTGCGGCTCATGACGCTGGGATGTACTCCTGCAGGTAAGACTCTTTGAATGTTGAGGAAGTTCAACAGTAATAAAAACACGGTTTGTTCTTTAGAAGAAAAAAACAGGTTAAAAAAGTTGGACAAGCTGCTTGAATACTAAGGTTCTCATCATTTAATATGAAGCTCGCAAACTGCTTATTTTAATCATATATATTATAAGTAAAGCAACAAATATTATCCGTTTATTGGTATTTTTCTTTCGCATAATTATATTTCATTTAGTCTTTTTCAACAAAGCAATTCAGTAGATATATCTTTCTCTATAATTATAAAATCAGAATATTTCTTCTGTTATTGTTTTTTTATTTTAGACTAATAATGTGATTACTTAAACATTTTATTTTGTCATGTATTACATTAAATAGTATGTTATCACTTATTTGACAAAGTTGAACAAAATTACGATTATTAAAGCACTTTGTGCTCAAATTTTTCATTGTCATTATTATTATTTTGCTTAGATGAAGCTTAATTATATAATTGAAATATATAGCTAAGTTTTTTTTTATTTAAATGATATGTTTTTGGAAATTAGAAAACGTTTTAATCGTGTTTTTGAAAATAACTGAACATTATATTGAATCATAATTGCAATTGTATTTTTGTTAGTGTTAATTGTTAATAATAATTGTTATTGTTATTTTTGTTCATTGTCATTGTCACTGTCATTGCAATTGGAATTGGAATTTTAATTTTACAAATTGTTTAAATGTGTTATAAGGATATCAAATATACCTATAGTTTATCGGGTATAGAAAAATATGCATCGTTTTTTTATATTAATACTCTTGTTTCAGAATATACAACAAAAACCAGAATTTGTTAATGGGTGCTGCACGCATTAAATTGATTATCAGTGAGTATTAAATATTGCTAACAACAAAATTAAGAAGATTAGTGTGTCAATTAATACAATGAATTTATTATTTTTTTAGCTTCCGATAACAACAGAGAAACCGAAACTAGTAAGCAAATACTAGATAATAATAAATACTACATAATATTATGTATATTTCTTTTATATTGTATATATTTTTATTTATTTATCATTTTAACATTATTCTTTAGTTAAATACTTCTTGTTTGTATTATTTATAAGTGCTTGAATAGATGTAACTTGAATGTAATTAAATAGCATATTATAATATTCTACTTTCCAGAAACTACAAAACCTGATTCAGAAAATGAAGGCAACCCTAAACCAGACAGTAAGTCAAATATTATTGTTTGTTACTCATAATTGGTTTCCACGTCATGGAATCTAATAAATATTAATAACATACCTGAAAAATTAATAATGTGAAAATCATGTCTGTTTCCTGTTGGCTTGGTGGTGCTCTTAGTGGTGTTCTTGATGGTGTTGGCTTAGTTCTTCTCTTGCTGTTGACTGCGTCTGGATCGAGTCAAATTTGCTAACTTTTAAATGTTAATTAAGGCTAGTTGGTAATCTCCATATTTTTACAACTATGGAAACCAGTTCCTCGAGAAACGGTCCCTGAAGTCTATATAGGTTGGCTAACTCGGATTATTTATACTTTATTTTGCAGCACCTGCCCTTGCATTTGATGAGAAACTCTGCGGATATTTATTTTGTATTGCAATTATATGTAATAATTTTACCGCTTTAGACTTTAACTTGAAAATACAAAATGACCTCAATGCTCTCTCTTTCTCTATCCTTTAAATTTCTATCAAATCAGACGAGAGTATCCCACCAGTCCTGGCTGACATCCCGCGTCCTTCAGTCACCCGTCCAGTTCCCTATCTTCCGGCCGCTCATCTCACCTGGGATCTACCACCGGGTGTCGCTGAGACTGAGGTAATCCATTTCCGCGTTGAGTATCGCTTTTACTTGGGAAGCACTGCTGCTGAAAATGGTGGGGTTGACAGCGAGGCAGAAAGACGTGTGTTTTGGCGAAGAGAGGCTGATACCTCCTCTAGTTCCATCACTGTTGCTAACAAAAAGGTGACCTGGTCCGATGTTCGCATGCTTGATCAAGTTTTGAAGAAACGGGAGGTTACTCTCTATCAGCCGAAAGTCTTTAAACCAGGATATATTTACAGGTGTGTATGCGCGATGTATTATAAAGTTAGTTATCTATACTCGTTAGAGTATTACTTCCTGTTTAGCAGAATTTAAGTCTATTGAAATGAAATACATTCCAGTACGTAAAGATTTAACAAATTGGTGCGCTCCCCGTAGCATAACGTTGAAAGGAAAAAATAGATAAGAGCCCGAATGCTACTAAATTTGAAAAAAAAAATAATTAAAGCCTTTTATTTTGTTGTAAAACAACCTATTCATAAGCAAGATACATTTAAAGTGAGAAAGATTGCTTGTACAGTCAAGACATATTCTGAGCTGATGGTAAGTATAACTCAACAAATTAATACATGGTGTAATACATATAAAGATAGGTACTAATGCGATGTTAAAACGGTAGGTACAAATCATTTGGAAACAGCCAAGTCGTAATAACTAGTATTACGTAGAAGTTCTATATTTAATTATTTATTTATTTATTTATTTATTTTTATCTTTCAAATTTAGTAGCATTTGGGCTCCCTATATTTTTTTCCTTCAGTACGTAATATTTATATTGCACTCTATTGATAAGATGTTAAAACAAACTCCTTATTTTTATTCTATTATTATGAATAAAAAATGTATAATAAAACTCTTTTTATATGACTATGTTTAAGCCGTATATTATATCATTGTAGCACTAAAAGAATCTCTTTACTATGCCATTTCTTATTGATATTTTAAGGTTATATAGTGTTTAATATAAATGATGAATTTCTAGAATTTCTAGAATTGAATATGGAATAACTAGATTTTATCCATGACATTTTTTAAACTAATAACTGAAGTTTTATTTTTATGAATTGTAACAGACAATTATTAATATCTTGCAATAATATTGTTTTTTTATAGTTTTTCTAGATTGATTATAAATTGAACAATTTATTGATTTCTGCTATTAAAAGAAGTTGAGTTAAAAAATTACTGATTTACGAAGTTACAAGCATAGAGTTATGATTATACAAAGAGTGTTCACTCTTATCAATTTCATATACATCGTGTTGTAAATTTTCGTGAATAAAAAATCGTTTTATTTTAGTAAATTTTATGTAATTGGATGGTAAAAAAGTATTATTAAATATTTTGATTAAATTAATTTTATGAACCAATTTTAACATGCATAAGTTTTCTATAATAAATAATTGATTGCCTGTATATCTCTAACTGTTTTACTACATACACTATTTAATTGCTCTCAGTTTTTAAAACAATATTTTACATAAGCTTTCAGATGAAAAAATAGTAGTATTGAACTATATACAGAATTTAAAAGGGTGAACACTCTTTGTATAATCATTACTCTATGGTTACAAGATTTTTTTCACCTCTCCTATAATTCAATTAAACACAAATATAGGTAATTCTTTATTATTACGAATTCTCGTTCTATTACATAATGTATATTAAATACATATGTTGAGTGGTATGTCTATGTATATATTCTGTTTGCAACCGACAGCTTCCGAGTGGTGGGTGTTCCTCGTGTTGTGCGCAATATTCATCTACTCAGCAAGTGGACACAATCTGTCAGTTTTGGCCATATCCGCTCAGTAAAACCAATGATAAGTCGAGCTTTACCACAGGTTAGTTTTCTTTTGACTTTCAGGACATTTTTCCATGTCATTAAGCCTTAACTCTTAAATTAAACATAAGTAATATAATTTAACTGTAGGTGTGAATATGGGTGACATTATTCAGTGCGATTGTCATCTTTAGATGCTCGGTTTTTTTATGTTAGTTACGTACTTAAATTTCGTAATCTAAAAATGAATTATAACTTGTTTTAATCACTACAGTTTGATAAAACATTACATGTGTTTACCTGTATTGAATGAAGGAATAAATGAATGATTGAATAATGTTCAAACGAAAAATGCAAGCTTTATGCTATTTTATTGTTAAAGAGCAACTATTAAAGAGCGAAAAAGGGTAACTATAATCTGCAGGGAATAACAAATTGTGATAGTTTAGCCGTATATAATAACATTTATATATATTATAAAGTTAAAATATACTTATGCCATATACATAAACTTGTAGAGGGCAAAAGTGTGGTATGCGAGGAGTCCTTCACGAAAAGCTTATTTTGAAGCTGCTATTTATAAAAAAACGTAATACTAAATTATGTTTATTATGTTATTTTGCGCTAAAAAGCTGTATGTATATTATTTATAGACGAAACCGTACGAAAGATTCACACACGATTACCTACACGTTTAATTGGACCAGTATTCTATGAGGCGTCGGCATTTTTGTTAAAAGTTCAGATGAAACCACGTTACTACTTTATTGATACAGTTACATTAAACTTATATAAAAAGTATAATTGATACAACAAATTATTTTAGTATATTATTAATATAATAAAGTCTAGAAATTATCTACCCCATTCGTCAACAAAATTTTTCTGTTGATGTATGAGAATACCTATCGTCTGTATACAAACTTATAACTCAATGCGTTTGATCAATTATATATACATATATTATTGTATTGTATGTTTTTAATAATATATTGTTTATCATAGGCGTCAAGTTAAGTAAGATTGTTTTATTTACGATTCATTTATATCTATTAATTCCCCATTCTTTAGGCTAACGGACAGCTGAAGGTAAGCTGGAGCTATACAAACCAGATGTTCCCAGTGGACAGATTCCAGATAATCTGTCGACCATTAGGCACCGCCGACTCTGAGCACGTCCTGTTTGCGCAGACACCCAAGGACGACGTGACGCGAACCTACGAGGTTGGTTCTAGGAGCTGGGAAAAGGAGATACCTCCCGTCTGGTCCGTTAATATCACCGGTCTGAGAGAAAACAGGAAATATGCAGTAAGTGTCAGTGTCAGTCTCTCACAACTTTAAATGAATTCCTAAGTTTATTTCTTTAATAAACTGGCATTTGTTTAGTTGTCTATATTGGAAGTACGTTTTTCTTTTTGTTAATTTTCTTTCCATATAAGTAGTAGATTAGTTATTATTCCAGTGTATTATGTTAGGATTATATTTTAAGTTATAATAATAATAGTAATTTTAAAAAATCGGCTAAGTACTTCTTTTTAGTTTCATGTTTGTGTTTTATTAACTAACTATTATTATGTATTAATAGTTAGCCACTTAAATCTACAATTTCCTAAGTTTTTCTATGTTAGAATATTTTTTATAACCTTTTAACATCTAAGTTTTCTTGATGTTAGCTATAATTTTAGTAAGTAAACATTTCAGTAAACTAAATTTTAAATTAATTAATATTTATAGACATATTCCGTATAGTAGTATAATACTTTTAAAGCTAATAACTTGGTTTATCATATTTTCATTAATTTTAGTTCAATTTAAAACATGGCTACTATTTTATTCATACCCGATTTTCTTACATTTCAAATTGTATAATTTTATTATGTGATTATAAACAATTTATTGTATATATTCAAGAGACATATTATTGTATTTATTGCACTGATAATATTTATTGCATGTATTTTCTCTTATTTCACATAACTTCTTTCACTTACTTATTGTACTGAATTAACTTCTTTTAATTTTAATGGATCAAATTCACAGACTTAATAATTGAAATATTTTGCTTTTCAGGTCTTTCTGTACGGCATTCAAACTCTGCCTAGTGAACAATTTACACAAATCAGTGACGTAATGTTGGCAGATATTCCTAAGGTATGCATGACTTAATGAAATTATAAAATATGTATCATATTTTAAAATTTAAAACTAATATACAATTACAAAATGGTTTATACCATAGAGTACACTATGGTTTATACTATGGGTTTATTTGATTACAAGTTAATTATTTATTTGAGACTCGTTATACACATTTCAATTATATTTTTTGAAAAACACTTAATAAATTCCAAATAGAAATAAAACTTAAATACAAGGAAATATTTATATCCTAAAGTACATAGATGAAGTATAGATTTAATTACTTACTGTTTTTATTATTTAATTATTTTAATTGAAATAATTGTCTGGATTGTATTTTTTTCTGAATCACCGTGTAGCGAGTCACTAAAGATTCTCAGATAAATCATTCTTTTGGAAACAACACTGACGAAATCGAACGAAAGCAACTCCTCTTTTTAATTCTTGGATCCTTAGCTGGTATTCTTTTTGTCGTTGCTCTGGTTCTCATTACGATGTATGCTTGGCATAGACTCCGAGAGAAATACCCCAGCAGAGGTGAGAGAGGTGCCTTATTTTCTGTGTGGTTGGAATGCTGTAATGTAAAATGATCTTATAACTGTTTTCCAAAAATTCAATCACCTCACTCAGTAACTCTTAAAATAGAATTTAAACGTTCAATATTTGATTTATTGCAACCTACTCTGGTATTATACAGTTTGCTGATTATTCAAAATCGATGTATAGTATACTTAATTACAATATGTAAAATGATAAAATAGGTATAAAATTTGCGATAGCGAAAATATTATTGTCACATTACCAACATAAAAATCAATGTATAGAAATTTTGAAAAATATTATTATAAAGTTTATAATTATTCTATTAAATTTAAATTAAATTCCTTTCTCAAAATATTTATTAAAAAAGAATTGTTATCGTAATTTGTCTAGAAAGATACATTTTATTTTGTTTGCGTGAGAATCCGATAGTTTAAAGAAATAATGGGCAATTTATACCACGAAGTCTTATTTTCTTTGATTTAGCTTAAATTTATTGAATATAAAAAATGATAAAATATTGTCATTTTGATATTTTTAAATCGTATTGATACTGGAAATGTATTTATTAAACAAATTAATGTAAAATACGTATTTTGGCTACTATTTTGGTAAAAGAAACTGTGGCTATCACTACGATTAATGTGTAATCAAACGTCAACTTTTAAAGTAGTACAGCGTATTTTAGCGTACTAAATAACACTAATTGTAAGATTCACACACTATATTTGATTGTTTGAATTTCAATCAATAAATAATTTTTTTGTCGACAGCGAGTACTCCCCCTTCCTTCAAGTCGGCCAGTCAACCCTTGACTCCCGCTCATCGGCCCAACGGAGATCCAACAGGGCCAGGAGGCGGACAATATTTGGGTCAGCAAAAACACCTCTTCTACCACCCTGGACAGTCCTGGACAAGTGGTCACCATCCACTTCTTGCCACAGGGGGGGCTTATCCGCCACCTCTAGATGGGACTGTCGTTGCTAGGAGTGACGGCGGTAGTGGAGGGGGCTACCTTGAAGCATTGACGCTGGGAGGAGATATTCGACACAACCTGGCTCATCAAATGATGCGCCAACAGCAGCCTGATCAAGTTAGTTTATAATTTATGAATTCAAATTAGATAATATTATATCCATAAAATTGGTTTTAATCTATAATGATCGCTTTTATTTCGTATATATATATAGAATAGTTAACTGGTTTAAATATATATTGTCTTTGTTAATCAAAGATCATTTTTTTAATAACGTATGATATGCTGGATTGTTAAGCTAATTAATATTGACGATATTATATATATATATTTCATTTTCATAAAATTTAATGCATACCTTCTACTATGTAATTAGTTAGTAGTCTATTTTGTTTTTAACATAATGAATAAATATAACTAAAATATTACCAATTATTACTGATCGTCTGAATGTATCAACCTTTTGCAAATTCTTTTCTGTGAAATCTAATTAAACAATTTATTTTCAGGCATCTTCCATCTATTCGCAGGTTGGATCCGACCATCGAGGCAGCACTAGCGCATTGAGTGGAATGGGAAAAGAAACTATTTATGCTCGACCACCCAGTGACGAAAGTAAGCGGTACCTATGTATATATTAATTTACTATTTCTATGTATATAATCCGAAAAATTTACACAACAATTTTAATTAACGTTATTTCCTCTTTTATTTAAAATTGCAATAAAATGCATGTATGTACATACAAGGAAGAAATCAGTTTTCATCCTATTAACATAAATATTAATAATAGATTAATATCAAATAATATATTTTAGAATAGAATAATTTTTTATGTACAAAGCTGATTTTATTTCGATAATATATTATATTTCTCTGCAGTGTGCTCTGACGCCAGTGACCTATTCTACGCACGGTCTCCTAACTTGACCAGTCAAGGTTGCCCCTCCTACAACCCCCCCGGTCCCCTACGTCCCGGATATATGCCCCAGTATCAGGACTTCTTCTCTATGCGTGGCGCACACCAACCAGTCATTTCTGGAGGTGGGGAATTGGCCGGATATGATGAGGTAGGTTGAGATATTTTTTGATTTGATGCTGTTCAATTTATACAAAAGCATGTTAATTGTCAATACATGGTATGAAATCAGAATATGTTATAACGTTCAACTTTTATGGCGGATTTTCAATTAATAATAATTTTAATTTGATAAATTTTCTTAATTTTTATATAGCAGCTATAATGGTTTTGATTATTTAATTAAGAACGGCAAAATTGAAATATAACGTTTGAACTTTTAAAATAGAACAATTATATTCTTCGATATGTATCCCATGAATTCGAACATAGACTTAAGAAACATGTCATATTTTGTTATAATGATATAATTCGTCTTTGAACATTGCAAAGTCAAAGTCGTAGTTGATATTTTAATCTATTTTTGTATCAATATTTTATTTTTACTTTAATTATTGTTATAACAAAAAGATAATAAATAAAGTGTACTTCTGTAGTTTTATCTTGCTATTTGGATCATACCAATTGTGGAAATCTATTATTTGTGGTCGAATTTTATTGAAATAATTACTGTAATTAAATTAGATCAAATTGTCCACTGTCCTCCATAATTGAAAGTGTAGTTTTCATTTTAACTCATTTAATGGTTAAGAAATAAATAATATATGTATAAATTATCAGCCACAAATAACGTTTTTTATTAAATAATATGAATAGAACATACATATTTGTTATACGTACATACGAACATACGGATTTGTTATAATGTTAAATATAAAATTTATATTAAATTCAATTATTAAAAACAAATAGTTTTATAAGATATAAATATAAAAAAAGTTGCTTCTCTTCGGAAAAAATGCATATTTGCTTTCCGTGTTAAACTTAACATATCTGATTTGATAAATAATTATACTTTTTAGTATAATATCGTATATTATCGTACACATTTATCATCGATATTGGTATATTGGAATATTTATTAATTAAACCATCTTTATTTCTATTCAATTTATTATGTAACGGTAGTTAAAATAGTTTTATGTTAATAAAATTTGCTTTGTAAATAATGTTTAACGTTCATTTGTTTTTATTACTCCGAAAATTACATCATACTTTCCAGCTTATTTATTTAAATATATATTACTTAATAATAAAATAACAACTTTCTTTATTAAAATTATATCAATTCGTTTTAAAGAACAAAACATGATCTTCAATATTACTAATTTTGATATTCGTTTTCTTTTGATAATTTTGAAAATAAAAATAATTCCAATTTTTTTCTTCAAGATTTTCAAATTTATTCTATAATAATTCATTAGTAGAGTCATAACAAATAACGTATTTTAATATAATAAATTGATATTTTGTACCTCTATATAACTATATGTATAATAAAATTTTACTTAGGAAATGTTATAGACAATATTTATTTATTAAATAGAAACAAATTACCTAAGTCGAACAATTATTGCCACGTTGGAAATCCTACATGCTGGTATTAATTATGAGTTAATACTTTGTGTAAATGTAGTTTTACTATCATTTATGAATTAATAATTTACCTCGTTGATAAATTATAATATAAATAAATGTATAATATTGGTTGTGTTGTTCAATAAAGGTAATTTCACCTCAATAAGCAATTAGTCATCCTATCTATTATGGTTTACACTCCTTCAGAGCACATTAAGTCGCGGCCAGCACGCCCCAGTCCTCCCTCTCAACATGACACTTTCCGGTCATCCACACGCCTATCCGCCCTTTGCCGGCTCCCCCTACCTCTACCATGGCCATGGCAGTGTTGCAGGTAGTGGTTGGGTACAGACCACCCCATTGGACGAGAGAGTTTGCCCCCTCCCACCGCCCAACACCTCCTCTCCAAGGTTCACACATATTCCCCGTGGAAAAGGTATGTCAACCTAGATGATAGCAATAGAGCAGAAAGTTCTTTGTTGAGCTTTTGAACTGCCAAAGACCCAAGAAATGTATTTATTTACTTAATGTTAGCAAATATTAGTAGTAAATCCATAAAGATCAGATTATTGTTGGGTTCCTTATGGATAATCTAACCATAATAATCCGATCTCTATGAGTAGGTAAATCAAATCAAATTAAAGATTAATTTAGTTTTTCTAAAACTATGAATATTTATGTACTTTTTCTTGCTTTAATAGTATGGTATATATATTTAGACTTTATTTCAGATTTTTAGGTGTAATTGTTTCAACTGCTGAGTGAAGCTTAAATGAATTAATATAAATATGACATATTTTATATTCTATATAATTAATTATATTTTCAAATTATTTTTAATTGATATCAATATTTACAGTGCAGTATTATATGTATCAGGCACTTTCTGTTTATTGTCCTGTCAGTTCTTTCTTAGTAAGTA
Organism: Invenusta paracnida; assembly: GCA_036023295.1. Taxonomy (NCBI): domain Eukaryota; kingdom Metazoa; phylum Platyhelminthes; order Proseriata; family Coelogynoporidae; genus Invenusta; species Invenusta paracnida. Next base: position 2,395 of record JAYRBW010065307.1, on the reverse strand, counting down.
TAATTTAGAAATATATATCTATTCTAAGTAACGTATATATACGAGTAAAATATATATTTATATTTTTATTATGTATATATTTCATAACTTGTAGAATAATTTACGTTTTTCTTATAAAAGAATTACCTTTATTAAAAATACCTGCAGAGTTTATGATATGTATTTTAATTGAATTTAACGAACATATCTTATAATTCTTCCCTTTACTCTTTCTACTTTGTCTACAGAATACTCAGCCATGAATTCTTCAACTCCCAACAACAATGTCTACTCCTCTCCACAAACAAACACATCAACATTGGATTCCAGACTTTTGTCTATCGCCACGTGAAATATATTTAAGCACAAACCGAATTAAAGCAAATTAATGTATTGAATATATTTTTTAAATGCGTTAGACTTATTGTCGGTTGCCAAATAATTATTTTTCCACAAATGGAAAACATTCGAGCTAAATACTGTGATTATATTATGCTTTCAAATATATATATATAATAACATTGGCATCCACGATAAATTGTAACTTTTTTTGGGAGATTTACATATATTTATAAGATGTGTTTTGTTATTCAATGCATGCGCTTTCAAAAACTTACATTATTGTTTATATTACGTTATGTTCTTCAATTTTGTATTAAATTTTAATGAAATATTGGCAAAATGAATTTATTAATATACAATAGAAAATATGTTTATGGTCTGTATTAAAATATTTAAAATTATATAATTAATTGGTCTTTAAAAATGTTGCATGATACAAATTTTATTAAAAATCTCGTTTACTTCATAAGAGAAAACCTTTATTAGTGTAATTCATAACACAAGGTTTAATCTCAATTTTTGAATATATTTATTTTGTGTCATTTTTCTAACCTTTGTTCATGTAATCTATCATTAAATAGGATCTTCAATAATTCAATCTATGACTTCTTAAAATATTTGTGCTACTTTTTGTGTGATTCAAATCTCTTCCATTGTGTACAGTATAATATAGTAGAAGTAGCTGCTGTATTTTGTTGAATATGCACCTCATGCTGCTATTAATAATATGTTATATACCAATATATATCCATATTACATTGAGTGTTATGTGTAGATATTTGAATATCTGAGAGGTAACTTTCATATAAATATTAGCTACATTTTTAGATTATTTTCTTGTATATATTATATTTGTAATTTTCTGGAGGCATTACTTTTGACGCACATCATAATATTTTATTCAAGAAATAATTTCTATTAATTAGCATTATAGTATCAAGCATTTTAGCTAGATAATCACATGTATATATACAAATAAATCTAGTATAAATAATGTACATACATATCTAAATAATTGATTTTTTTGTTTTATCTTGTATACACTTTGGATTTTTGGTGTGGAGACCACATGCATTTCTAGGCTTTTGCCATTCGTACAACGCGAAACATGTGGGAAATATAAGCTTTAATAATATCATTATTATTCAATTGTGATAATTCATCCAAAAGTGTATTGACTTGTGCATTCTTATTAAACTGTTCCAGACTTATAGAAAACGTACACTATATCCCGGTACTTTTCGTTTTGTTAATTACATATTTGTAACATAAATAGTTATAATTTTTGTATGTTCATTTATTGTCCAATCAGATTTCAAAATTACCATTATGCATTGTATAATATTATTAATACATATTATTATATACCTCAACGTAAATATATACCCATTCTATGTCAGTATTCACTGAAATGATAACAATAGTAGCTATGTATATATATAATATGTACTAAATATCGGAACTGGGTAGGAGAACGAATTAGTACGGAACTAAATGTTAAAGCAGTTAGGAGTGCAAGTTCGATTCACGAACTCAGGAAATAAAACTAAAACATTTTTTTAAGGATATTACCTAAAACATATCGTTTAATAGTGTTTATTTGATTAATAATTTAATTAATGAATTAGGTAACCGTAGATATACATTTATCGTACAAACTTAATATTTATAGACCGGGAGCCCAGGGGGTCGGGGGTAGTTGGAAACCGAACCAATTATTTTGTACCTGAAGTTCATGTATGCATATCCGTGTATATAAAACCGACCGTCTGTCGAGCACCCAGTGGTGGGTCTCTCCAGGGGGGCTGCATGAGGGGGGGTCAACATATGATCTAGATCAGCTTAAAAGCGAACCGAATGAAAAGTTTCAACATATCTAGTACTATCCCATGCATCATATATGGACAATGACTCGTTTTATGTGGTGGAGCGCCTCAGACAGATGCCCCATCGGCGCCTACAAAAGTAAGCTAGGTCAGCTCAGAACCGAACCAAATAAAACAAGTCACAAAATGTTCAACACAATCCCAGGAATCATGAATGAACAATGACAGACGCTTTTAGTGGTGGGGCG